>JAUJEF010000413.1:0-76853 GCA_030444885.1 Citrus sp. QX-2021 | reverse complement strand
GTTCATCCAGCGGAAAAATGGCCAAAAAACGGGTGGGCTATAGCCTTGGGGGGAGGGGCTGGCCAACTTCGTCCGCCGGACTCGGAATGCGGCGAGACTTTACGAGCGTCCTCCGCGTGCCAAAAATAGGCCGCGGTCACAGCCGCGCCCAAAAATAACCGCCCGAAGGCCGGGGCGCCAAGTTCGTCCAGCGGAAAAATGGCCAAAAAACGGGTGGGCTATAGCCTTGGGGGGAGGGGCTGGCCAACTTCGTCCGCCGGACTCGGAATAGGGTGAGACTTTGCGAGCGGCCTCCGCATACCAAATTAGGCCGCGGTAACAGCCGCACCCAAAAATAACCCCCCGAAGGTCGGCGCGCCCAAACCCCCCAGCGGAAAAATGGCCAAAAAACGGGTGGGCTATAGCCATGGGGGGAGGGGCTGGCCAACTTCGTCCGCCGGACTAGGAATGGGGCGAGACTTTTCGAGCGGCCTCCGTATGCCAAAAATAGGCCGCGGGCACAGCCGTGCCCAAAAATAAACCACCGAAGGTCGGCGCGCCCAAAACCCCCAGCGGAAAAATGGCCAAAAAACGGGTGGGCTATAGCCTTGGGGGGAGGGGCTGGCCAACTTTGATCGCCGGACTCGGAATACGGCGAGACTTTACGAGCATCCTCCACGTCCCAAAAATAGGCCGCGGGCACAGCTGCGCCCAAAAATAACTGCCCGAAGTGTGGGGCGCCATGTTCATCCAGCGGAAAAATGGCCAAAAAACGGGTGGGCTATAGCCTTGGGGGGAGGGGCTGGCCCACTTCGTCCGCCGGACTCGGAATGCGGCGAGACTTTACGAGCGTCCTCCGCGTGCCAAAAATAGGCCGCGGGCACAGCCGCGCCCAAAAATAACCGCCCGAAGGCCGGGGCGCCAAGTTCGTCCAGCGGAAAAATGGCCAAAAAACGGGTGGCCTATAGCCTTGGGGGGAGGGGCTGGCCAACTTCGTCCGCCGGACTCAGAATGGGGCGAGACTTTGCAAACGGCCTCCGCGTGCCAAAAATAGGGTGCGGGCACAGCCGCGCCCAAAAATAATCCCCCGAAGGCCGAAAATAGGCCGCGGGCACAGCCGCGCCCAAAAATACCCGCCCGAAGGCCGGGGCGCCAAGTTCGTCCAGCGGAAAAAGGGCACAAAAACGGGTGGGCTATAGCCTTGGGGGGAGGGACTGGCCAACTTCGTCCGCCGGACTCAGAATGGGACGAGACTTTGCGAGCAGCCTCCGCGTGCCAAAAATAGGCCGCGGACTCAGCCGTGCTCAAAAATAACCCCCTGACGGTCGACGCGCGCAACCCCCCCAGCGGAAAAATGGCCAAAAATTGGGTGGGCTATAGCCTTGGGGGGAGGGGCTGGCCATCTTCGTCCGCCGGACTCGGAATGGGGCGAGACTTTGCAAGCGGCCTCCGCGTGCTAAAAATAGGGTACGGGGACAGCCGCGCCCAAAAATAACCCCCCGAAGGCCGAAAATAGGCCGCGGGCACAGCCGCGCCCAAAAATACCCGCCCGAAGGCCGGGGCGCCAAGTTCGTCCAGCGGAAAAATGGCCAAAAAACGGGTGCGCTATAGCCTTGGGGGGAGGGGCTGGCCAACTTCGTCCGGCGGACTCGGAATGGGGCGAGACTTTTCGAGCGGCCTCCGCGTGCCAACAATAGGCCACGGGCACAGCCGTACCCAAAAATAACCGCCAGAAGGCCGGGGCGCCAAGTTCGTCCAGCACAAAAATGGCCAAAAAACGGGTGGGCTATAGCCTTGGGGGGAGGGGCTGGTCCACTTCGTCCGCCAGACTGGGAATGGGGAGAGACTTTGTGAGCGGCCTCCGCGTGCCAAAAATAGGCCGCGGGCACAGCCGTACCCAAAAATAACCCCCCGAAGGTCGGCGCGCCCAAACCCCCCAGCGGAAAAATGGCCAAAAAATGGGTGGGCTATAGCCTTGGGGGGAGGGGCTGGCCAACTTCGTCCGCCGGACTCGGAATGGGGCGAGACTTCGCGAACGGCCTCCGCATGCCAAAAATAGGCCGCGGTCACAGCCACGCCCAAAAATAACCACCAAAAGGCTGGGGCGCCAAGTTCGTCCAGCGGAAAAATGGCCAAAAAATGGGTGGGCTATAGCCTTGGGGGGAGGGGCTGGCCAACTTCGTCCGCCGGACTTGGAATGGGGCGAGACTTTACGAGCGGCCCCCGCGTGCCAAAAATAGGCCGCGGGCTCAGCCGCACCCAAAAATAACACCCCGAAGGTCGGCGCGCCCAAACCCCCCAGCGGAAAAATGGCCAAAAAACGGGTGGGCTATAGCCTTGGGGGGAGGGGCTGGCCAACTTCGTCCGCCGGGCTCGGAAAGGGGCGAGACTTTGTGAGTGGTCTCCGCGTGCCAAAAATAGGCCCCGGGCACAGCCGCGCACAAAAATAACTGCCCGAAGCCGGGGCGCGAAGTTCATCCACCGGAAAAATGGCCAAAAAACGGGTGGGCTATAGCCTTGGGGGGAGGGGCTGGCCAACTTCGTCCGCCGGACTCGGAATAGGGTGAGACTTTGCGAGTGGCCTCCGCATACCAAATTAGGCCACGGGCACAGCCGCACCCAAAAATAACCACCCGAAGGTCGGCGCGCCCAAACCCCCCAGCGGAAAAATGGCCAAAAAACGGGTGGGCTATAGCCTTGGGGGGAGGAGATGGCCGACTTCGTCCGCCGGACTCGGAATAGGGCGAGACTTTCCGAGCGGCCTCTGTGTGCCAAAAATAGGTCGCGGGCACAGCCGCGCCTAAAAATAACCGCCCGACGGCTGGGGCGCCAAATTCGTCCAGCGGAAAAATGGCCAAAAAACGGGTGGGCTATAGCCTTGGGGGGGGCTGTCCAACTTCGTCTGCCGGACTCGGAATGGGGAGAGACTTTGCGAGCGGCCTCCGTGTGCCAAAAGTAGGCCATGGCCACAGCCGCGCCCAAAAATAACCCCCCGAAGGTCGGCGCGCCCAAACCCACCAGCGGAAAAATCGCCAAAAAACGGGTGGGCTATAGCCTTGGGGGGAGGAGCTGGTAAACTTCGTCCGCCGGACTCGGAATAGGGCGAGACTTTCCGAGCGGCCTCCGTGTGCCAAAAATAGGTCGCGGGCATAGCCGCGCCTAAAAATAACCGCCCGAAGGCTGGGGCGCCAAGTTCGTCCAGCGGAAAAATGGCCAAAAAATGGGTGGGCTATAGCCTTGGGGGGGGGGGCTGTCCAACTTCGTCCGCCGGACTCGGAATGGGGAGAGACTTTGCGAGTGGCCTCCGTGTGCCAAAAATAGGCCGCGGGCACAGCCGTGCCCAAAAATAACCGCCCGAAGGTCGGCGCGCCCAAACCCCCCAGCGGAAAAATGGCCAAAAAATGGGTGGGCTATAGCCTTGGGGGGAGGGGCTGGCCAACTTCGTCCGCCGGACTCGGAATAGGGTGAGACTTTGCGAGCGGCCTCCGCATACCAAATTAGGCCGCGGTAACAGCCGCACCCAAAAATAACCCCCCGAAGGTCGGCGCGCCCAAAACCCCCAGCGGAAAAATGGCCAAAAAACGGGTGGGCTATAGCCTTGGGGGGAGGGGCTGGCCAACTTTGTTCGCCGGACTCGGAATGTGGCGAGACTTTACGAGCATCCTCCGCGTGCCAAAAATAGGCCGCGGGCACAGCCGCGCCCAAAAATAACTGCCCGAAGTCTGGGGCGCCATGTTCATCCAGCGGAAAAATGGCCAAAAAACGGGTGGGCTATAGCCTTGGGGGGAGGGGCTGGCCAACTTCGTCCGCCGGACTCGGAATGCGGCGAGACTTTACGAGCGTCCTCCACGTGCCAAAAATAGGCCGCGGGCACAGCCGCGCCCAAAAATAACCGCCCGAAGGCCGGGGCGCCAAGTTCGTCCAGCGGAAAAATGGCCAAAAAGCGGGTGGGCTATAGCCTTGGGGGGAGGGGCTGGCCAACTTCGACCGCCGGACTCGGAATGGGGCGAGACTTTGCAAGCGGCCTCCGCGTGCCAAAAATAGGGTGCGGGCACAGCCGCGCCCAAAAATAATCCCCCGAAGGCCGAAAATAGGCCGCGGGCACAGCCGCGCCCAAAAATACCCGCCCGAAGGCCGGGGCGCCAAGTTCGTCCAGCGGAAAAAGGGCACAAAAACAGGTGCGCTATAGCCTTGGGGGGAGGGACTGGCCAACTTCGTCCGCCGGACTCAGAATGGGACGAGACTTTGCGAGCAGCCTCCGCGTGCCAAAAATAGGCCGCGGACTCAGCCGTGCTAAAAAATAACCCCCCGACGGTCGACGCGCGCAACCCCCCCAGCGGAAAAATGGCCAAAAAACGGGTGGGCTATAGCCTTGGGGGGAGGGGCTGGCCAACTTCGTCCGCCGGACTCGGAATGGGGCGAGACTTTGCAAGCGGCCTCCGCGTGCCAAAAATAGGGTACGGGCACAGCCGCGCCCAAAAATAACCCCCCGAAGGCCGAAAATAGGCCGCGGGCACAGCCGCGCCCAAAAATACCAGCCCGAAGGCCGGGGCGCCAAGTTCGTCCAGCGGAAAAAGGGCACAAAAACGGGTGGGCTATAGCCTTCGGGGGTGGGGCTGGTCATCTTCGGCCGCCGGACTCGGAATGGCGCGAGACTTTGCGAGGCACCTCCGTGTGCCAAAAATAGGCCGCGGGCACAGTCGCACCCAAAAATACCCGCCCGAAGGCCGGGGCGCCAAGTTCGTCCAGCGGAAAAAGGCCACAAAAACGGGTGGGCTATAGCCTTGGGGGGTGGGGCTGGCCAACTTAGTCAACCGGACTCGGAATGGCGCGAGACTTTCCGAGGCACCTCCGTGTGCCAAAAATAGGCCGCGGGCACAACCGCGCCAAAAATACCCGCCCGAAGGCCGGGGCGCCAAGTTCGTCCAGCGAAAAAAGGGCACAAAAACGGGTGGGCTATAGCCTTGGGGGGTGGGGCTGGCCAACTTCGTCCGCCGGACTCGGAATGGCGCGAGACTTTGCGAGGCACCTCCGTGTGCAAAAGATACGCCGCGGGCACAGCTGCGCCCAAAAATATCCGCCCTTAGGCCGGGGCGCCAAGTTCGTCCAGCAGAAAAAGGCCACAAAAACGGGTGGGCTATAGCCTTGGGGGGTGGGGCTGACCAACTTCGTCCGCCGGACTCAGAATGGCGCGAGACTTGGCGAGGCTCCTCCGTGTACCAAAAATAGGCCACGGGAACTGCTGAGCCCAAAAATACTCACACGACGGCCGGGCCGCCAAGTTCGTCCAGCGGAAAAAGGCCACAAAAACGGGTGGGCTATAGCCTTGGGGGGTGGGTTGGCCAACTTCGTCCGCCGGACTCGGAATGGCGCGAGACTTTGTGAGGCACCTCCGTGTGCAAAAGATACGCGGCGGGCACAGCTGCGCCCAAAAATACCCACCCGTAGGTGGGGGTGCCAAGTTCGTCCAGCGGAAAAAGGCCACAAAAACGGGTGGGCTATAGCCTTGGGGGGTGGGGCTGGCCAACTTTGTCCGCCGGACTTGGAAGGGCGCGAGACTTTGCGACGTGCCTCCGTGTGCCAAAAATAGGTCGCGGACACTGCCGCGCCCAAAAATACCCGCCCGAAGGCCGGGGCGCCAAGTTCGTCCAGCGGAAAAAGGACATAAAAACGGGTGGGCTATAGGCTTGGGGGGAGGGGCTGGCCCACTTCGTCCGCCGGACTTAGAATGGGACGAGACTTTGCGAGCGGCCTCCGCGTGCCAAAAATAGGCCACGGACTCAGCCGCGCTCAAAAATAACCCCCCGACGGTCGACGCGCCCAACCCCCCCGGCGGAAAAATGGCCAAAAAACGGGTGGGCTATAGCCTTGGGGGGAGGGGCTGGCCAACTTCGTCCGCCGGACTCGGAATGGCGCGAGATTTTGCGAGGCGCCTCCGTGTGCCAAAAATAGGCCGCGGGAACTGCCGCGCCCAAAAGTACCCGCCCGAAGGCCGGGGCGCCAAGTTCGTCCAGCGGAAAAAGGCCACAAAAACGGGTGGGCTATAGCCTTGGGGGGTGGGTTGGCCAACTTCGTCCGCCGGACTCGGAATGGCGCGAGACTTTGCGAGGCACCTCCGTGTGAAAAAGATACGCCGCGGGCACAGCTGTGCCCAAAAATACCCGCCCGTAGGCCGGGGCGCCAAGTTCGTCCAGCGGAAAAAGGCCACAAAAACGGGTGGGCTATAGCCTTGGGGGGTGGGGCTGGCCAACTTCGTCCGCCGGACTCGGAATGGCGCGAGACTTTGCGAGGCGCCTCCGTGTGCCAAAAATAGGCCGCGGGAACTGCCGCGCCCAAAAGTACCCGCCCGAAGGCCGGGGCGCCAAGTTCGTCCAGCGGAAAAAGGCCACAAAAACGGGTGGGCTATAGCCTTGGGGGGTGGGTTGGCCAACTTCGTCCGCCGGACTCGGAATGGCGCGAGACTTTGCGAGGCACCTCCGTGTGCAAAAGATACGCCGCGGGCACAGCTGCGCCCAAAAATACCCGCCCGTAGGCCGGGGCGCCAAGTTCGTCCAGCGGAAAAAGGCCACAAAAACGGGTGGGCGATAGCCTTGGGGGGCGGGGCTGAGCAACTTCGTCCGCCGGACTCGGAATGGCGCCAGACTTTGCGAGGAGCCTCCGTGTGCCAAAAATAGGCCGCGGGCACAGCCGCGCCCAAAAATACCCGCCCGAAGGCCGGGGCGCCAAGTTCGTCCAGCGGAAAGAGGCCACAAAAACGGGTGGGCTATAGCCTTGGCGCGTGGGGCTGGCCAACTTCGTCCGCCGGACTCGGAATGGCGCCAGACTTTGCGAGGAGCCTCCGTGTGCCAAAAATAGGCCGCGGGCACAGCCGCGCCCAAAAATACCCGCCCGAAGGCCGGGGCGCCAAGTTCGTCCAGCGGAAAGAGGCCACAAAAACGGGTGGGCTATAGCCTTGGGGCGTGGGGCTGGCCAACTTTGTCCGCCGGACTCGGAATGGCGCCAGACTTTGCGAGGCGCCTCCGTGTGCCAAAAATAGGCCGCGGGCACAGCCGCGCCCAAAAATACCCGCCCGAAGGCCGGGGCGCCATGTTCGTCCAGCCGAAAGAGGCCACAAAAACGGGTGGGCTATAGCCTTGGCGCGTGGGGCTGGCCAACTTCGTCCGCCGGACTCGGAATGGCGCCAGACTTTGCGAGGCGCCTCCGTGTGCCAAAAATAGGCCGCGGGCACCGCCGGGCCCGCAAAATACAGACCTACCGGCGCGACGCCAAGTACGTCCAGCGGAAAGAGGCCACAAAAACGGGTGGGCTATAGCCTTGGCGCGTGGATCTGGCCACCAAAGTACGCAACACACGGAAACCCGCCAAACATAGAGAGCCGCCTCCGTGTGCCAAAAATAGGCCGCGGGCACAGCCGCGCCCAAAATTACCCGCCCAAGGCCGGGCGCCAAGTTCGTCCAGCGGAAAGAGGCCACAAAAACGGGTGGGCTATAGCCTTGGGGCGTGGGGCTGGCCAACTTCGTCCGCCGGACTCGGAATGGCACCAGACTTTGCGAGGCGCCTCCGTGTGCCAAAAATAGGCCGCGGGCACAGCCGCGCCAAAAATACCCGCCCGAAGGCCGGGGCGCCAAGTTCGTCCAGCGGAAAGAGGCCACAAAAACGGGTGGGCTATAGCCTTGGCGCGTGGGGCTGGCCAACTTCGTCCGCCGGACTCGGAATGGCGCCAGACTTTGCGAGGCGCCTCCGTGTGCCAAAAATAGGCCGCGGGCACAGCCGCGCCCAAAAATACCCGCGCGAAGGCGGGTGCGCCATGTTCGTCCTGCGGAAAGAGGCCACAAAAACGGGTGGGCTATAGCCTTGGCGCGTGGGGCTGGCCAACTACGTCCGCCGGACTCGGAATGGCGCCAGACTTTGCGAGGCGCCTCCGTGTGCCAAAAATAGGCCGCGGCACAGCCGCGCCCAAAAATACCCGCCCGAAGGCCGGGGCGCCAAGTTCGTCCAGCGGAAAGAGGCCACAAAAACGGGTGGGCTATAGCCTTGGGGCGTGGGGCTGGCCAACTTCGTCCGCCGGACTCGGAATGGCGCCAGACTTTGCGAGGCACCTCCGTGTGCCAAAAATAGGCCGCGGTCACAGCCGCGCCCAAAAATACCCGCCCGAAGGACGGGGCGCCAAGTTCGTCCAGCGGAAAGAGGCCACAAAAACGGGTGGGCTATAGCCTTGGGGCGTGGGGCTGGCCAACTTCGTCCGCCGGACTCGGAATGTCACCAGACTTTGCGAGGCGCCTCCGTGTGCCAAAAATAGGCCGCGGGCACAGCCGCGCCCAAAAATACCCGCCCGAAGGCCGGGGCGTCAAGTTCGTCAAGCGGAGTGAGGCCACAAAAACGGGTGGGCTATAGCCTTGGGGCGTGGGGCTGGCCAACTTCGTCCGCCGGACTCGGAATGGCGCCAGACTTTACGAGGCGCCTCCGTGTGCCAAAAATAGGCCGCGGGCACAGCCGCGCCCAAAAATACCCTCCCGAAGGCCGGGGCGCCAAGTTCGTCCAGCGGAAAGAGGCCACAAAAACGGGTGGGCTATAGCCTTGGGGCGTGGGGCTGGCCAACTTCGTCCGCCGGACTCGGAATGGCGCCAGACTTTGCGAGGCGCCTCCGTGTGCCAAAAATAGGCCGCGAACACAGCCGCGCCCAAAAATACCCGCCCGAAGGCCGGGGCGCCAAGTTCGTCCAGCGGAAAGAGGCCACAAAAACGGGTGGGCTATAGCCTTGGGGCGTGGGGCTGGCCAACTTCGTCCGCCGGACTCGGAATGGCGCCAGACTTTGCGAGGCGCCTCCGTGTGCCAAAAATAGGCCATGGGCACAGCCGCGCCCAAAATAACACGCCAGAAGGCCAGGGCGCCAAGTTAGTCCAGAGGAAAAAGGCCACAAAAACGGGTGGGCTATAGCCTTGGGGGGTGGGGCTGGCCAACTTCGTCCGCCGGACTCGGAATGGCGCCAGACTTTGCGAGGCGCCTCCGTGTGCCAAAAATAGGCCGCGGGCACAGCCGCGCCCAAAAATACCCACCCGAAGGCGGAGCGCCAAGTTCGTCCAGCGGAAAGAGGCCACAAAAACGGGTGGGCTATAGCCTTGGGGCGTGGGGCTGGCCAACTTCGTCCGCCGGACTCAGAATGGCGCCAGACTTTGCGAGGCGCCTCCGTGTGCCAAAAATGGACCGCGGGCACAGCCGCGCACAAAAATACCCGCGCGAAGGCCGGGGCGCCAAGTTCGTCCAGCGGAAAGGGGCCACAAAAACGGGTGGGCTATAGCCTTGGGGCGTGGGGCTGGCCAACTTCGTCCGGCGGATTCTGTAGTGCGCATGACTTTGCGTGGCTCCTCCGTGTGCCAAAAATAGGCCGCGGGCACAGCCGCGCCAAAAATACCAGCGAAGGCCGGGCGCCAAGTTCGTCCAGCGGAAAGAGGCCACAAAACGGGTGGGCTATAGCCTTGGGGGTGGGGCTGGCCAACTTCGTCCGCCCGGACTCGGAATGGCGCCAGATTTTGCGAGGCGCCTCCGTGTGCCAAAAATAGGCCGCGGGCACAGCCGCGCCCAAAAATACCCGCCCGAAGGCCGGGGCGCCAAGTTCGTCCAGCGGAAAGAGGCCACAAAAACGGGTGGGCTATAGCCTTGGGGCGTGGGGCTGGCCAACTTCGTCCGCCGGACTCGGAATGTCACCAGACTTTGCGAGGCGCCTCCGTGTGCCAAAAATAGGCCGCGGGCACAGCCGCGCCCAAAAATACCCGCCCGAAGGCCGGGGCGTCAAGTTCGTCAAGCGGAGTGAGGCCACAAAAACGGGTGGGCTATAGCCTTGGGGCGTGGGGCTGGCCAACTTCGTCCGCCGGACTCGGAATGGCGCCAGACTTTACGAGGCGCCTCCGTGTGCCAAAAATAGGCCGCGGGCACAGCCGCGCCCAAAAATACCCTCCCGAAGGCCGGGGCGCCAAGTTCGTCCAGCGGAAAGAGGCCACAAAAACGGGTGGGCTATAGCCTTGGGGCGTGGGGCTGGCCAACTTCGTCCGCCGGACTCGGAATGGCGCCAGACTTTGCGAGGCGCCTCCGTGTGCCAAAAATAGGCCGCGGGCACAGCCGCGAGCAAAAATACCCGCCCGAAGGCCGGGTCGCCAAGTTCGTCCAGCGGAAAGAGGACATAAAAGCGGGTGGGCTATAGCCTTGGGGCGGGGGGCTGGCCAACTTCGGCCGCCCGGACTCGGAATGGCGCCAGACTTTGCGAGGCGCCTCCGTGTGCCAAAAATAGGCCGCGGGCACAGCCGCGCCCAAAATACCCGCCCGAAGGCCGGGCGCCAAGTTGGTCCAGCGGAAAGAGGCCACAAAACGGGTGGGCTATAGCCTTGGGGGCGTGGGGCTGGCCAACTTCGTCCGCCGGACTCGGAATGGCGCCAGACTTTGCGAGGCGCCTCCTGTGCCAAAAATAGGCCGCGGGCACAGCCGCGCCCAAAAATACCCGCCCGAAGGCCGGGGCGCCAAGTTCGTCCAGCGGAAAGAGGCCACAAAGGCGGGGCGGCGATGGCCGTGGGGGGTGGGGCGGGCCAACTTCGTCCGCCGGACTCGGAATGGCGCCAGACTTTGCGAGGCGCCTCCGTGTGCCAAAAATAGGCCGCGGGCACAGCCGCGCCCAAAAATACTCGCGCGAAGGCCGGGGCGCCAAGTTCGTCCAGTGGAAAGAGGCCACAAAAACGGGTGGGCTATAGCCTTGGCGCGTGGGGCTGGCCAACTTCGTCCGCCGGACTCGGAATGGCGCCAGACTTTGCGAGGCGCCTCCGTGTGCCAAAAATAGGCCGCGGGCTCAGGGTCGGCAAACCAGTCCAGCCCGAAGGCCGGGGCGCCAAGTTCGTCCAGCGGAAAGAGGCCACAAAAACGGGTGGGCTATAGCCTTGGGGCGTGGGGCTGGCCAACTTCGTCCGCCGGACTCGGAATGGCGCCAGACTTTGCGAGGCGCCTCCGTGTGCCAAAAATAGGCCGCGGGCACAGCCGCGACCAGAAAGACCAGCCCGAAGGCCGTGGGGCCAAGTTCGTCAAGCGGAAAGAGGCCACAAAATCGGGTGTGCGATAGCCCTGGGGCGGGGGGCTGGCCACCGTCGGCCGCCGGCCTCGGACCGGCGCGAGACTTTGCGAGGCGCCTCCGTGGGCCACCAACACGCCGCGGGCCCCGCCGCGCCCAAACCTCGCCGCCCGCAGGCCGGGGCGCCAAGTTCGTCCAGCGGAAAGAGGCCACAATTCCGGTTGGGCTTTTGCCTTGGTGCGTGGGGGTGGGCAACTTCGTGCGCAGGACTCGGAATGGCGCCAGACTTTGCGAGGCGCCTCCGTGTGCCAAAAATAGGCCGCGGGCACAGCCGCGCCCAAAAATACCCACCCGAAGGCCGGGGCGCCAAGTTCGTCCAGCGGAAAGAGGCCACAAAAACGGGTGGGCTATAGCCTTGGGGCGTGGGGCTGGCCAACTTCGTCCGCCGGACTCGGAATGGCGCCAGACTTTGCGAGGCGCCTCCGTGTGCTAAAAATAGGCCGCGGGCACAGCCGCGCCCAAAAATACCCGCCCGAAGGCCGGGGCGCCAAGTTCGTCCAGCGGAAAGAGGCCACAAAAACGGGTGGGCTATAGCCTTGGCGCGTGGGGCTGGCCAACTTCGTCCGCGGGACTCGGAATGGCGCCAGACTTTGCGAGGCGCCTCCGTGTGCCAAAAATAGGCCGCGGACACAGCCGCGCCCAAAAATACCCGCCCGAAGGCCGGGGCGCCAAGTTCGTCCAGCGGAAAGAGGCCACAAAAACGGGTGGGCTATAGCCTTGGGGCGTGGGGCTGGCCAACTTCGTCCGCCGGACTCGGAATGGCGCCAGACTTTGCGAGGTGCCTCCGTGTGCCAAAAATAGGCCGCGGTCACAGCCGCGCCCAAAAATACCCGCCCGAAGGACGGGGCGCCAAGTTCGTCCAGCGGAAAGAGGCCACAAAAACGGGTGGGCTATAGCCTTGGGGCGTGGGGCTGGCCAACTTCGTCCGCCGGACTCGGAATGTCACCAGACTTTGCGAGGCGCCTCCGTGTGCCAAAAATAGGCCGCGGGCACAGCCGCGCCCAAAAATACCCGCCCGAAGGCCGGGGCGTCAAGTTCGTCAAGCGGAGTGAGGCCACAAAAACGGGTGGGCTATAGCCTTGGGGCGTGGGGCTGGCCAACTTCGTCCGCCGGACTCGGAATGGCGCCAGACTTTACGAGGCGCCTCCGTGTGCCAAAAATAGGCCGCGGGCACAGCCGCGCCCAAAAATACCCTCCCGAAGGCCGGGGCGCCAAGTTCGTCCAGCGGAAAGAGGCCACAAAAACGGGTGGGCTATAGCCTTGGGGCGTGGGGCTGGCCAACTTCGTCCGCCGGACTCGGAATGGCGCCAGACTTTGCGAGGCGCCTCCGTGTGCCAAAAATAGGCCGCGGGCACAGCCGCGCCCAAAAATACCCGCCCGAAGGCCGGGGCGCCAAGTTCGTCCAGCGGAAAGAGGCCACAAAAACGGGTGGGCTATAGCCTTGGGGCGTGGGGCTGGCCAACCGTCCGCGGGACTCGGAATGGTGCGAGACTTTGCGAGGCGCCTCCGTGTGCCAAAAATAGGCCGCGGGCACAGCCGCGGTCAAAAATACCCGCCCGAAGGCCGGGGCGCCAAGTTCGTCCAGCGGAAAGAGGCCACAAAAACGGGTGGGCTATAGCCTTGGGGGGTGGGGCTGGCCAACTTCGTCCGCCGGACTCGGAATGGCGCCAGACTTTGCGAGGCGCCTCCGTATGCCAAAAATAGGCCGCGGGCACAGCCGCGCCAAAAATACCCGCCCGAAGGCCGGCGCGCCAAGTTCGTCCATCGGAAATAGGCCACTAAAACGTGTGGGATTTAGCCTTGGGTGGTGTGGCTGGCCATGTTCTTGAGCGGTAGTCGGAATGGCGCCAGACTTTGCGAGGCGCCTCCGTGTGCCAAAAATAGGCCGCGGGCACAGCCGCGCCAAAATACCCGCCCGAAGGCCGGGCGCCAAGTTCGTCCAGCGGAAAGTGGCCACAAAAACGGGTGGGCTATAGCCTTGGGGCGTGGGGCTGGCCAACTTCGTCCGCCGGACTCGGAATGGCGCCAGACTTTGCGAGGCGCCTCCGTGTGCCAAAAATAGGCCGCGGTCACAGCCGCGCCCAAAAATACCCGCCCGAAGGACGGGGCGCCAAGTTCGTCCAGCGGAAAGAGGCCACAAAAACGGGTGGGCTATAGCCTTGGGGCGTGGGGCTGGCCAACTTCGTCCGCCGGACTCGGAATGTCACCAGACTTTGCGAGGCACCTCCGTGTGCCAAAAATAGGCCGCGGGCACAGCCGCGCCCAAAAATACCCGCCCGAAGGCCGGGGCGTCAAGTTCGTCAAGCGGAGTGAGGCCACAAAAACGGGTGGGCTATAGCCTTGGGGCGTGGGGCTGGCCAACTTCGTCCGCCGGACTCGGAATGGCGCCAGACTTTGCGAGGCGCCTCCGTGTGCCAAAAATAGGCCGCGGGCACAGCCGCGCCCAAAATACCCTCCCGAAGGCCGGGGCGCCAAGTTCGTCCAGCGGAAAGAGGCCACAAAAACGGGTGGGCTATAGCCTTGGGGCGTGGGGCTGGCCAACTTCGTCCGCCGGACTCGGAATGGCGCCAGACTTTGCGAGGCGCCTCCGTGTGCCAAAAATAGGCCTCGGGCACAGCCGCGCCCAAAATACCCGCCCGAAGGCCGGGGCGCCAAGTTCGTCCAGCGGAAAGAGGCCACAAAAACGGGTGGGCTATAGCCTTGGGGCGTGGGGCTGGCCAACTTCGTCCGCCGGACTCGGAATGGCGCCAGACTTTGCGAGGCGCCTCCGTGTGCCAAAAATAGGCCTTGGGCACAGCCGCGCCCAAAAATACCTGCCCGAAGGCCGGGGCGCCAAGTTCGTCCAGCGGAAAGAGGCCACAAAAACGGGTGGGCTATAGCCTTGGGGGGTGGGGCTGGCCAACGACCTCCGCCGGACCCGGAATGGCGCCAGACTGTGCGAGGCGCCTCCGTGTGCCAAAAATACCCCGCGGGCACAGCCGCGCCCCAAAATACCCGCCCGAAGGCCGGGGCGCCAAGTTCGTCCAGCGGAAAGAGGCCACAAAAACGGGTGGGCTATAGCCTTGGGGCGTGGGGCTGGCCAACTTCGTCCGCCGGACTCGGAATGGCGCCAGACTTTGCGAGGTGCCTCCGTGTGCCAAAAATAGGCAGCGGGTACAGCCGCGCCCAAAAATACCCGGCCGAAGGCCGGGGCGCCAAGTTCGTCCAGCGGAAAGAGGCCACAAAAACGGGTGGGCTATAGCCTTGGGGCGTGGGGCTGGCCAACTTCGTCCGCCGGACTCGGAATGTCACCAGACTTTGCGAGGTGCCTCCGTGTGCCAAAAATAGGCCGCGGGCACAGCCGCGCCCAAAAATACCCGCCCGAAGGCCGGGGCGTCAAGTTCGTCAAGCGGAGTGAGGCCACAAACACGGTGGGCTATAGCCTTGGGCGTGGGGCTGGCCAACCGTCCGCCGGACTCGGAATGGCGCCAGACTTTACGAGGCGCCTCCATGTGCCAAAAATAGGCGCGCAGGCACAGCCGCGCCCAAAAATACCCACCCGAAGGCCGGGCGCCAAGTTCGTCCAGCGGAAAGAGGCCACAAAAACGGGTGGGCTATAGCCTTGGGGCGTGGGGCTGGCCAACTTCGTCCGCCGGACTCGGAATGGCGCCAGACTTTGCGAGGCGCCTCCGTGTGCCAAAAATAGGCCGCGGGCACAGCCGCGCCAAAAAATACCCGCCCGAAGGCCGGGGCGCCAAGTTCGTCCAGCGGAAAGAGGCCACAAAAACGGGTGGGCTATAGCCTTGGGGCGTGGGGCTGGCCAACTTCGTCCGCCGGACTCGGAATGGCGCCAGACTTTGCGAGGCGCCTCCGTGTGCCAAAAATAGGCCGCGGGCACAGAGGCGAGACAACTTACGATCCCGAAGGCCGGGGTGCCAAGTTCGTCCAGCGGAAAGAGGCCACAAAAACGGGTGGGCTATAGCCTTGGGGCGTGGGGCTGGCCAACTTCGTCCGCCCAGACTTTGCGAGGCGCCTCCGTGTGCCAAAAATAGGCCGCGGGCACAGCCGCGCCCAAAAATACCCGCCCCAAGGCCGGGGCGCCAAGTTCGTCCAGCGGAAAGAGGCCACAAAAACGGGTGGGCTATAGCCTTGGGGCGTGGGGCTGGCCTACTTCGTCCGCCGGACTCGGAATGGCGCCAGACTTTGCTAGGCGCCTCCGTGTGCCAAAAATAGGCCGCAGGCACAGCCGCGCCAAAAATACCCGCCCGAAGGCCGGGCGCCAAGTTCGTCCAGCGGAAAGAGGCCACAAAAAGCGGGTGGGCTATAGCGTTGGGGCGTGGGGCTGGCCAAGGTCGTCCGCCGGACTCGGAATGGCGCCAGACTTTGCGAGGCGCCTCCGTGTGCCAAAAATAGGCCGCGGGCACAGCCGCGCCCAAAAATACCCACCCGAAGGCCGGGGCGCCAAGTTCGTCCAGCGGAAAGAGGCCACAAAAACGGGTGGGCTATAGCCTTGGGGGGTGGGGCTGGCCAAATACGTCCGCCGGACACGGAAAGGCGCCAGACTTTGCGAGGCGCCTCCGTGTGCCAAAAATAGGCCGCGGGCACAGCCGCACCCAAAAATACCCGCCCGAAGGCCGGGGCGCCAAGTTCGTCCAGCGGAAAGAGGCCACAAAAACGGGTGGGCTATAGCCTTGGGGCGTGGGGCTGGCCAACTTCGTCCGCCGGACTCGGAATGGCGCCAGACTTTGCTAGGCGCCTCCGTGTGCCAAAAATAGGCCGCGGGCACAGCCGCGCCCAAAAATACCCGCCCGAAGGCCGGGGCGCCAAGTTCGTCCAGCGGAAAGAGGCCACAAAAACGGGTGGGCTATAGCCTTGGGGCGTGGGGCTGGCCAACTTCGTCCGCCGGACTCGGAATGGCGCCAGACTTTGCGAGGCGCCTCCGTGTGCCAAAAATAGGCCGCGGGCACAGCCGCGCCCAAAAATACCCACCCGAAGGCCGGGGCGCCAAGTTCGTCCAGCGGAAAGAGGCCACAAAAACGGGTGGGCTATAGCCTTGGGGCGTGGGGCTGGCCAACTTCGTCCGCCGGACTCGGAATGGCGCCAGACTTTGCGAGGCGCCTCCGTGTGCCAAAAATAGGACGCGGGCACAGCCGCGCCCAAAAATACCCGCCCGAAGGCCGGGGCGCCAAGTTCGTCCAGCGGAAAGAGGCCACAAAAACGGGTGGGCTATAGCCTTGGGGCGTGGGGCTGGCCAACTTCGTCCGCCGGACTCAGAATGGCGCCAGACTTTGCGAGGCGCCTCCGTGTGCCAAAAATAGGCCGCGGGCACAGCCGCGCCCAAAAATACCCTCCCGAAGGCCGGGGCGCCAAGTTCGTCCAGCGGAAAGAGGCCACAAAAACGGGTGGGCTATAGCCTTGGGGCGTGGGGCTGGCCAACTTCGTCCGCCGGACTCGGAATGGCAGCAGACTTTGCGAGGCGCCTCCGTGTGCCAAAAATAGGTCGCGGGTACAGCCGCGCCCAAAAATACCCGCCCGAAGGCCGGGGCGCCAAGTTCGTCCAGCGGAAAGAGGCCACAAAAACGGGTGGGCTATAGCCTTGGGGCGTGGGGCTGGCCAACTTCGTCCGCCGGACTCGGAATGGCGCCAGAATTTGCGTGGCGCCTCCGTGTGCCAAAAATAGGCCGCGGGCACAGCCGCGCCCAAAAATACCCGCCCGAAGGACGGGGCGCCAAGTTCGCCCAGCGGAAAGAGGCCACAAAAACGGGTGGGCTATAGCCTTGGGGCGTGGGGCTGGCCAACTTCGTCCGCCGGACTCGGAATGTCACCAGACTTTGCGAGGCGCCTCCGTGTGCCAAAAATAGGCCGCGGGCACAGCCGCGCCCAAAAATACCCGCCCGAAGGCCTGGGCGTCAAGTTCGTCAAGCGGAGTGAGGCCACAAAAACGGGTGGGCTATAGCCTTGGGGCGTGGGGCTGGCCAACTTCGTCCGCCGGACTCGGAATGGCGCCAGACTTTGCGAGGCGCCTCCGTGTGCCAAAAATAGGCCGCGGGCACAGCCGCGCCCAAAAATACCCTCCCGAAGGCCGGGGCGCCAAGTTCGTCCAGCGGAAAGAGGCCACAAAAACGGGTGGGCTATAGCCTTGGGGCGTGGGGCTGGCCAAATTCGTCCGCCGGACTCGGAATGGCGCCAGACTTTGCGAGGCGCCTCCGTGTGCCAAAAATAGGCCGCGGGCACAGCCGCGCCCAAAAATACCCGCCCGAAGGCCGGGGCGCCAAGTTCGTCCAGCGGAAAGAGGCCACAAAAACGGGTGGGCTATAGCCTTGGGGCGTGGGGCTGGCCAACGTCGTCCGCCGGACTCGGAATGGCGCCAGACTTTGCGAGGCACCTCCGTGTGCCAAAAATAGGCCGCGGGCACAGCCGCGCCCAAAAATACCCGCCCGAAGGCCGGGGCGCCAAGTTCGTCCAGCGGAAAGAGGCCACAAAAACGGGTGGGCTATAGCCTTGGGGCGTGGGGCTGGCCAACTTCGTCCGCCGGACTCGGAATGGCGCGAGACTTTGCGAGGCGCCTCCGTGTGCCAAAACTAGGCTGCGGGCACAGCCGCGCCCAAAAATACCTGCGCGAAGGCCGGGGCGCTAAGTTCGTCCAGCGGAAAGAGGCCACCGAAGCGCGTGGGCTATGGCCATGGTGTGGGGCTGGCCAACTGCGTCCGCGGGACTCGGAAAGGCGCAAGACTTTGAGAGGCTCCTACGTGTGCCAAAAATAGGCCGCGGGCACAGCCGCTCGCAAAAATACCCGCCCGAAGGCCGGGGCGCCAAGATCGTCCAGCGGAAAGAGGCCACAAAAAGCGGGTGGGCTATAGCCTTGGGGCGTGGGGCTGGCCAATTTCGTCCGCCCGGACTCGGAATGGCGCCAGACTTTGCGAGGCGCCTCCGTGTGCCAAAAATAGGCCGCGAGGCACAGCCGCGCCAAAAATACCCGCCCGAAGGCCGGGCGCCAAGTTCGTCCAGCGGAAAGAGGCCACAAAACGGGTGGGCTATAGCCTTGGCGCGTGGGGCTGGCCAACCGTCCGCCGGACTCGGAATGGCGCCAGACTTTGCGAGCGCCTCCGTGTGCCAAAAATAGGCCGCGGGCACAGCCGCGCCAAAAATACCCGCCCGAAGGCCGGGCGCCAAGGTCGTCCCAGCGGAAAGAGGCCACAAAAGCGGGTGGGCTATAGCCTTGGCGCGTGGGGCTGGCCAACCGTCCGCCGGACTCGGAATGGCGCCAGACTTTGCGAGGCGCCTCCGTGTGCCAAAAATAGGCCGCGGGCACAGCCGCGCCAAAAATACCCGCCCGAAGGCCGGGCGCCAAGTTCGTCCAGCGGAAATAGGCCACAAAAGCGGGTGGGCTATAGCCTTGGGGCGTGGGGCTGGCCAACCGTCCGCCCCGGACTCGGAATGGCGCCAGACTTTGCGGGCGCCTCCGTGTGCAAAAATAGGCCGCGGGCACAGCCGCGCCCAAAATACCCGCCCGAAGGTCGGGCGCCAAGATCGTCCAGCGGAAAGAGGCCACAAAAGCGGGTGGGCTATAGCCTTGGCGCGTGGGGCTGGCCACCCCCGTCCGCCGTACTCCGACAGGCGCCAGACTTCGCTAGGCGACTCCGTGTGCCAAAAATAGACGCGGGCACAGCCGCGCCAAAAATACCCGCCCGAAGGCCGGGCGCCAAGTTCCTCCTGCGGAAAGAGGCAACAAAATCGGGTGGGCTATAGCCTTGGGGCGTGGGGCTGGTCAACCGTCCGCCGGACTCGGAATGGCGCCAGACTTTACGAGGCGCCTCCGTGTGGCAAAAATTGGCCGCGGGCACAGCCGCGCCAAAATACCATCCCGAAGGCCGGGCGCCAAGTTCGTCCAGCGGAAAGAGGCCACAAAACGGGTGGGCTATAGCCTTGGGGCGTGGGGCTGGCCAACCGTCCGCCGGACTCGGAATGGCGCCAGACTTTGCGAGACGCCTCCGTGTGCCAAAAATTGGCCGCGGGCACAGCCGCGCCCAAAAATACCCGCCCCAAGGCCAGGGCGCCAAGTTCGTCCAGCAGAAAGAGGCCACAAAAACGGGTGGGCTATAGCCTTGGGGCGTGGGGCTGGCCAACTTCGTCCGCCGGACTCGGAATGGCGCCAGACTTTGCGAGGCGCCTCCGTGTGCCAAAAATAGGCCGCAGGCACAGCCGCGCCCAAAAATACCCGCCCGAAGGCCGGGGCGGCAAGTTCGTCCAGCGGAAAGAGGCCACAAAAACGGGTGGGTTATAGCCTTGGGGCGTCGGGCTGGCCAACTTCCTCCGCCGGACTCGGAATGGCGCCAGACTTTGCGAGGCGCCTCCGTGTGCCAAAAATAGGCCGCGGGCACAGCCGCGCCCAAAAATACCCGCCCGAAGGCCGGGGCGCCAAGTTCGTCCAGCGGAAAGAGGCCACAAAAACGGGTGGGCTATAGCCTTGGGGCGTGGGGCTGGCCAACTTCCTCCGCCGGACTCGGAATGGCGCCAGACTTTGCGAGGCGCCTCCGTGTGCCAAAAATAGGCCGCGGGCACAGCCGCGCCCAAAAATACCCGCCCCCGTCACCTCGCCCCACAAGCGTCCAGCGGACAGAGGCCACCAACCCGGGTGGGCTATAGCCTTGGGGCGTGGGGCTGGCCAACGTCGTCCGCCGGACGCGGCCCGGCACCCCACTTTGTGAGGCACCTCCGTGTGCCAAAAATAGGCCGCGGGCACAGCCGCGCCCAAAAATACCCGCCCGAAGGCCGGGCGCCAAGTCGTCCAGCGGAAAGAGGCCACAAAAGCAGGTGGGCTATAGCCTTGGGGCGTGGGGCTGGCCAACCGTCCGCCGGACTCGGAATGGCGCCAGACTTTGCGAGGCGCCTCCGTGTGCCAAAAATAGGCCGCGGGCACAGCAGCGCCAAAAATACCCGCCCGAAGGTCGGGCGCCAAGTTCGTCCAGCGGAAAGAGGCCACAAAAGCGGGTGGGCTATAGCCTTGGCGCGTGGGGCTGGCCAACCGTCCGCCGGACTCGGAATGGCGCCAGACTTTGCGAGGCGCCTCCGTGTGCCAAAAATATGCCTAGGGCACAGCCGCGCCCAAAAATACCCGCCCGAAGGCCGGGGCGCCAAGTTCGTCCAGCGGAAAGAGGCCACAAAAACGGGTGGGCTATAGCCTTGGGGCGTGGGGCTGGTCAACTTCGTCCGCCGGACTCGGAATGGCGCCAGACTTTACGAGGCGCCTCCGTGTGCCAAAAATAGGCCGCGGGCACAGCCGCGCCCAAAAATACCCTCCCGAAGGCCGGGGCGCCAAGTTCGTCCAGAGGAAAGAGGCCACAAAAACGGGTGGGCTATAGCCTTGGGGCGTGGGGCTGGCCAACTTCGTCCGCCGGACTCGGAATGGCGCCAGACTTTGCGAGGCACCTCCGTGTGCCAAAAATAGGCCGCGGGCACAGCCGCGCCCAAAAATACCCGCCCGAAGGCCGGGGCGCCAAGTTCGTCCAGCGGAAAGAGGCCACAAAAACGGGTGGGCTATAGCCTTGGCGCGTGGGGCTGGCCAACTTCGTCCGCCGGACTCGGAATGGCGCCAGACTTTGCGAGGAGCCTCCGTGTGCCAAAAATAGGCCGCGGGCACAGCCGCGCCCAAAAATACCCGCCCGAATGGCGGGGCGCCAAGTTCGTCCAGCGGAAAGAGGCCACAAAAACGGGTGGGCTATAGCCTTGGCGCGTGGGGCTGGCCAACTTCGTCCGCCGGACTCGGAATGGCGCCAGACTTTGCGAGGCGCCTCCGTGTGCCAAAAATAGGCCGCGGGCACAGCCGCGCCCAAAATACCCGCCCGAAGGCCGGGGCGCCAAGTTCGTCCAGCGGAAAGAGGCCACAAAAATGGGTGGGCTATAGCCTTGGGGCGTGGGGCTGGCCTACCCGTCCCCCGGACTCCGAATGGCGCCAGACCATGCGAGCCGCCTCCGTGTGCCAAAAATAGGCAGCGGGCACAGCCGCGCCAAAAATACCCGCCCGAGGCCGGGCGCCAAGTCGTCCAGCGGAAAGAGGCCACAAAAGCGGGTGGGCTATAGCCTTGGGGCGTGGGGCTGGCCAACTTCGTCCGCCGGACTCGGAAAGGCCCCAGACTGCGGGCGCCTCCGTGTGCCAAAAATAGGCCGCGGGCACAGCCGCGCCCAAAAATACCCGCCCGAAGGTCAGGGCGCCAAGTTCGTCCAGCGGAAAGAGGCCACAAAAACGGGTGGGCTATAGCCTTGGCGCGTGGGGCTGGCCAACTTCGTCCGCCGGACTCGGAATGGCGCCAGACTTTGCGAGGCGCCTCCGTGTGCCAAAAATAGGCCGCGGGCACAGCCGCGCCCAAAAATACCAGCCCGAAGGCCGGGGCGCCAAGTTCGTCCAGCGGAAAGAGGCCACAAAAACGGGTGGGCTATAGCCTTGGGGCGTGGGGCTGGTCAACTTCGTCCGCCGGACTCGGAATGGCGCCAGACTTTATGAGGCGCCTCCGTGTGCCAAAAATAGGCCGCGGGCACAGCCGCGCCCAAAAATACCCTCCCGAAGGCCGGGGCGCCAAGTTCGTCCAGCGGAAAGAGGCCACATAACGGGTGGGCTATAGCCTTGGGGCGTGGGGCTGGCCAACTTCGTCCGCCGGACTCGGAATGGCGCCAGACTTTGCGAGGCGCCTCCGTGTGCCAAAAATAGGCCGCGGGCACAGCCGCGACCAAAAATACCCGCCCCAAGGCCGGGGCGCCAAGTTCGTCCAGCGGAAAGAGGCCACAAAAACGGGTGGGCTATAGCCTTGGGGCGTTGGGCTGGCCAACTTCGTCCGCCGGACTCGGAATGGCGCGAGACTTTGCGAGGCGCCTCCGTGTGCCAAAAATAGGCGCGGACACAGCCGCGCCCAAAAATACCCACCCGAAGGCCGGGGCGCCAAGTTCGTCCAGCGGAAAGAGGCCACAAAAACGGGTGGGCTATAGCCTTGGGGGGTGGGGCTGGCCAACTTCGTCCGCCGGACTCGGAATGGCGCCAGACTTTGCGAGGCGACTTCGTGTGCCAAAAATAGGCCGCGGGCACAGTCGCGCCCAAAAATACCCGCCCCAAGGCCGGGGCGCCAAGTTCGTCCTGCGGAAAGATGCCACAAAAACGGGTGGGCTATAGCCTTGGGGCGTGGGGCTGGCCAACTTCGTCCGCCGGACTCGGAATGGCGCCAGACTTTGCGAGGCGCCTCCGTGTGCCAAAAATAGGCCGCGGGCACAGCCATATCAAAAATAACCACCCGAAGGCGGGCGCCAAGTTCGTCCAGCGGAAAGAGGCCACAAAAGCGGGTGGGCTATAGCCTTGGGGCGTGGGGCTGGCCAACCGTCCGCCGGACTCGGAATGGCGCCAGACTTTGCGGGCGCCTCCGTGTGCCAAAAATAGGCCGCGGGCACAGCCGCGCCCAAAATACCCGCCCGAAGGCCGGGCGCCAAGTTCGTCCAGCGGAAAGAGGCCACAAAAGCGGGTGGGCTATAGCCTTGGGGCGTGGGGCTGGCCAACCGTCCGCCGGACTCGGAATGGCGCCAGACTTTGCGAGGCGCCTCCGTGTGCCAAAAATAGGCCGCGGGCACAGCCGCGCCCAAAAATACCCGCCCGAAGGCCGGGCGCCAAGTTCGTCCAGCGGAAAGAGGCCACAAAAGCGGGTGGGCTATAGCCTTGGGGCGTGGGGCTGGCCAACCGTCCGCGGACTCGGAATGGCGCCAGACTTTGCGAGGCGCCTCCGTGTGCCAAAAATAGGCCGCAGGCACAGCCGCGCCCAAAATACCCGCCCGAAGGCCGGGCGCCAAGTTCGTCCAGCGGAAAGAGGCCACAAAAGCGGGTGGGCTATAGCCTTGGGGCGTGGGGCTGGCCAACCGTCCGCGGACTCGGAATGGCGCCAGACTTTGCGAGGCGCCTCCGTGTGCCAAAAATAGGCCGCGGGCACAGCCGCGCCCAAAATACCCGCCCGAAGGCCGGGCGCCAAGTTCGTCCAGCGGAAAGAGGCCACAAAAGCGGGTGGGCTATAGCCTTGGGGCGTGGGGCTGGCCAACCGTCCGCCCCGGACTCGGAATGGCGCCAGACTTTGCGAGGCGCCTCCGTGTGCCAAAAATAGACGCGGGCACAGCCGCGCCCAAAAATACCCGCCCGAAGGCCGGGCGCCAAGTTCGTCCAGCGGAAAGAGGCCACAAAAGCGGGTGGGCTATAGCCTTGGGGCGTGGGGCTGGCCAACCGTCCGCGGACTCGGAATGGCGCCAGACTTTGCGAGGCGCCTCCGTGTGCCAAAAATAGGCCTTGGGCACAGCCGCGCCCAAAAATACCCGCCCGAAGGCCGGGCGCCAAGTTCGTCCAGCGGAAAGAGGCCACAAAAGCGGGTGGGCTATAGCCTTGGGGGTGGGGCTGGCCAACCGTCCGCCCCGGACTCGGAATGGCGCCAGACTTTGCGAGGCGCCTCCGTGTGCCAAAAATAGACGCGGGCACAGCCGCGCCAAAATACCCGCCCGAAGGCCGGGCGCCAAGACCGTCCAGCGGAAAGAGGCCACAAAAGCGGGTGGGCTATAGCCTTGGGGCGTGGGGCTGGCCAACCGTCCGCCGGACTCGGAATGGCGCCAGACTTTGCGAGGCGCCTCCGTGTGCCAAAAATAGACGCGGGCACAGCCGCGCCCAAAATACCCGCCCGAAGGCCGGGCGCCAAGTTCGTCCAGCGGAAAGAGGCCACAAAAGCGGGTGGGCTATAGCCTTGGCGCGTGGGGCTGGCCAACCGTCCGCCGGACTCGGAATGGCGCCAGACTTTGCGAGGCGCCTCCGTGTGCCAAAAATAGGCGCGGGCACAGCCGCGCCCAAAAATACCCGCCCGAAGGCCGGGCGCCAAGATCGTCCAGCGGAAAGAGGCCACAAAAAGCGGGTGGGCTATAGCCTTGGGGCGTGGGGCTGGCCAACCGTCCGCCGGACTCGGAATGGCGCCAGACTTTGCGGGCGCCTCCGTGTGCCAAAAATAGACGCGGGCACAGCCGCGCGCCAAAAATACCCGCCCGAAGGCCGGGCGCCAAGATCGTCCAGCGGAAAGAGGCCACAAAAGCGGGTGGGCTATAGCCTTGGGGCGTGGGGCTGGCCAACCGTCCGCCGGACTCGGAATGGCGCCAGACTTTGCGAGGGCGCCTCCGTGTGCCAAAAATAGACCGCGGGCACAGCCGCGCCCAAAATACCCGCCCGAAGGCCGGGCGCCAAGTTCGTCCAGCGGAAAGAGGCCACAAAAGCGGGTGGGCTATAGCCTTGGGGCGTGGGGCTGGCCAACCGTCCGCCGGACTCGGAATGGCGCCAGACTGCGAGCGCCTCCGTGTGCCAAAAATAGGCCAGCGGGCACAGCCGCGCCCAAAATACCCGCCCGAAGGCCGGGCGCCAAGATCGTCCAGCGGAAAGAGGCCACAAAAGCGGGTGGGCTATAGCCTTGGGGGCGTGGGGCTGGCCAACCGTCCGCCGGACTCGGAATGGCGCCAGACTTTGCGGCGCCTCCGTGTGCCAAAAATAGACCGCGGGCACAGCCGCGCCCAAAAATACCCGCCCGAAGGCCGGGCGCCAAGTCGTCCAGCGGAAAGAGGCCACAAAAGCGGGTGGGCTATAGCCTTGGGGCGTGGGGCTGGCCAACCGTCCGCCGGACTCGGAATGGCGCCAGACTTTGCGAGCGCCTCCGTGTGCCAAAATAGACCGCGGGCACAGCCGCGCCCAAAATACCCGCCCGAAGGCCGGGCGCCAGGGTCGTCCAGCGGAAAGAGGCCACAAAAGCGGGTGGGCTATAGCCTTGGGGGTGGGGCTGGCCAACCGTCCGCCGGACTCGGAATGGCGCCAGACTTTGCGAGGCGCCTCCGTGTGCCAAAAATAGGCCGCGGGCACAGCCGCGCCAAAAATACCCGCCCGAAGGCCGGGCGCCAAGTTCGTCCAGCGGAAAGAGGCCACAAAAGCGGGTGGGCTATAGCCTTGGGGCGTGGGGCTGGCCAACCGTCCGCGGACTCGGAATGGCGCCAGACTTTGCGGGCGCCTCCGTGTGCCAAAAATAGGCCGCGGGCACAGCCGCGCCCAAAATACCCGCCCGAAGGCCGGGCGCCAAGACCGTCCAGCGGAAAGAGGCCACAAAAGCGGGTGGGCTATAGCCTTGGGGCGTGGGGCTGGCCAACCGTCCGCCGGACTCGGAATGGCGCCAGACTTTGCGAGGCGCCTCCGTGTGCCAAAAATAGGCCGCGGGCACAGCCGCGCCCAAAAATACCCGCCCGAAGGCCGGGCGCCAAGATCGTCCAGCGGAAAGAGGCCACAAAAGCGGGTGGGCTATAGCCTTGGGGGTGGGGCTGGCCAACCGTCCGCCGGACTCGGAATGGCGCCAGACTTTGCGGCGCCTCCGTGTGCCAAAAATAGGCGCGGGCACAGCCGCGCCCAAAATACCCGCCCGAAGGCCGGGCGCCAAGATCGTCCAGCGGAAAGAGGCCACAAAAGCGGGTGGGCTATAGCCTTGGGGCGTGGGGCTGGCCAACCGTCCGCCGGACTCGGAATGGCGCCAGACTTTGCGGCGCCTCCGTGTGCCAAAAATAGACCGCGGGCACAGCCGCGCCCAAAATACCCGCCCGAAGGCCGGGCGCCAAGATCGTCCAGCGGAAAGAGGCCACAAAAGCGGGTGGGCTATAGCCTTGGGCGTGGGGCTGGCCAACCGTCCGCCGGACTCGGAATGGCGCCAGACTTTGCGGCGCCTCCGTGTGCCAAAAATAGACCGCGGGCACAGCCGCGCCCAAAATACCCGCCCGAAGGCCGGGCGCCAAGATCGTCCAGCGGAAAGAGGCCACAAAAGCGGGTGGGCTATAGCCTTGGGGCGTGGGGCTGGCCAACCGTCCGCCGGACTCGGAATGGCGCCAGACTTTGCGAGCGCCTCCGTGTGCCAAAAATAGGCCGCGGGCACAGCCGCGCCAAAAATACCCGCCCCGAAGGCCGGGCGCCAAGATCGTCCAGCGGAAAGAGGCCACAAAAGCAGGTGGGCTATAGCCTTGGGGCGTGGGGCTGGCCAACCGTCCGCGGACTCGGAATGGCGCCAGACTTTGCGGCGCCTCCGTGTGCCAAAAATAGGCCTTGGGCACAGCCGCGCCCAAAAATACCCGCCCGAAGGCCGGGCGCCAAGATCGTCCAGCGGAAAGAGGCCACAAAAGCGGGTGGGCTATAGCCTTGGGGCGTGGGGCTGGCCAACCGTCCGCCGGACTCGGAATGGCGCCAGACTTTGCGGGCGCCTCCGTGTGCCAAAAATAGGCCGCGGGCACAGCCGCGCCCAAAATACCCGCCCGAAGGCGGGGCGCCAAGTCGTCCAGCGGAAAGAGGCCACAAAAGCGGGTGGGCTATAGCCTTGGGGCGTGGGGGGCTGGCCAACCGTCCGCCGGACTCGGAATGGCGCCAGACTTTGCGAGGCGCCTCCGTGTGCCAAAAATAGGCCGAGGGCACAGCCGCGCCAAAAATACCCGCCCGAGGCCGGGCGCCAAGATCGTCCAGCGGAAAGAGGCCACAAAAGCGGGTGGGCTATAGCCTTGGGGCGTGGGGCTGGCCAACCGTCCGCCGGACTCGGAATGGCGCCAGACTTTGGCGCCTCCGTGTGCCAAAAATAGGCGCGGGCACAGCCGCGCCCAAAATACCCGCCCGAAGGCCGGGCGCCAAGTTCGTCCAGCGGAAAGAGGCCAATAACGCGGGTGGGCTCTTGAGTTGGCGCGTGTGCCTGGCAAACATCGTCAGCCGGACTCGGAATGGCGCCAGACTTTGCGAGGCGCCTCCGTGTGCCAAAAAGAGGCCGCGGGCACAGCCGCGCCCAAAATACCCGCCCGAAGGCCGGGCGCCAAGATCGTCCAGCGGAAAGAGGCCACAAAAGCGGGTGGGCTATAGCCTTGGGGCGTGGGGCTGGCCAACCGTCCGCCGCACTCGGAATGGCGCCAGACTTTTCGAGGCGCCTCCGTGTGCCAAAAATAGGCCGCGGGCACAGCCGCGCCAAAAATACCCGCCCGAAGGCCGGGCGCCAAGTCGTCCAGCGGAAAGAGGCCACAAAAGCGGGTGGGCTATAGCCTTGGGGGCGTGGGGCTGGCCAACCGTCCGCGGGACTCGGAATGGCGCCATACTTTGCGAGGCGCCTCCGTGTGCCAAAAATAGACCGCGGGCACAGCCGCGCCCAAAAATACCCGCCCGAAGGCCGGGGCGCCCAGGTCGTCCATCGTAACGAGGCCACAAAACCGGGTGGGCTATAGCCTTGGGGGGTGGGGCTGGCCAACCGTCCGCCGGACTCGGAATGGCGCTAGACTTGGCGAGGCGCCTCCGTGTGCCAAAAATAGCCCCCGGGCACAGCCGCGCCCAAAAATACCCGCCCGACGGCGGGGCGCCAAGTTCGTCCAGCGGAAAGAGGCCACAAAAACGGGTGGGCTATAGCCTTGGGGGGTGGGGCTGGCCAACCGTCCGCCGGACTCGGAATGGCGCCAGACTTTGCGGCGCCTCCGTGTGCCAAAAATAGGCCGCGGGCACAGCCGCGCCAAAAATACCCGCCCGAAGGCCGGGCGCCAAGATCGTCCAGCGGAAAGAGGCCACAAAAGCGGGTGGGCTATAGCCTTGGGGCGTGGGGCTGGCCAACCGTCCGCGGACTCGGAATGGCGCCAGACTTTGCGAGCGCCTCCGTGTGCCAAAAATAGGCCGCGGGCTCAGCCGCGCCCAAAAATACCGGCCCGAAGGCCGGGCGCCAAGGATCGTCCAGCGGAAAGAGGCCACAAAAGCGGGTGGGCTATAGCCTTGGGGCGTGGGGCTGGCCAACCGTCCGCCGGACTCGGAATGGCGCCAGACTTTGCGAGGCGCCTCCGTGTGCCAAAAATAGGCCTTGGGCACAGCCGCGCCAAAAATACCCGCCCGAAGGCCGGGCGCCAAGTTCGTCCAGCGGAAAGAGGCCACAAAAGCGGGTGGGCTATAGCCTTGGGGGTGGGGCTGGCCAACCGTCCGCCGGACTCGGAATGGCGCCAGACTTTGCGAGGCGCCTCCGTGTGCCAAAAATAGACGCGGGCACAGCCGCGCCCAAAATACCCGCCCGAAGGCCGGGCGCCAAGATCGTCCAGCGGAAAGAGGCCACAAAAGCGGGTGGGCTATAGCCTTGGGGCGTGGGGCTGGCCAACCGTCCGCCGGACTCGGAATGGCGCCAGACTTTGCGGGCGCCTCCGTGTGCCAAAAATAGGCGCGGGCACAGCCGCGCCCAAAAATACCCGCCCGAAGGCCGGGCGCCAAGTTCGTCCAGCGGAAAGAGGCCACAAAAGCGGGTGGGCTATAGCCTTGGGGCGTGGGGCTGGCCAACCGTCCGCGGGACTCGGAATGGCGCCAGACTTTGCGGCGCCTCCGTGTGCCAAAAATAGACCGCGCACAGCCGCGCCCAAAAATACCCGCCCGAAGGCCGGGCGCCAAGATCGTCCAGCGGAAAGAGGCCACAAAAGCGGGTGGGCTATAGCCTTGGGGGTGGGGCTGGCCAACCGTCCGCCGGACTCGGAATGGCGCCAGACTTTGCGAGGCGCCTCCGTGTGCCAAAAATAGGCGCGGGCACAGCCGCGCCCAAAAATACCCGCCCGAAGGCCGGGCGCCAAGATCGTCGTCAGCGGAAAGAGGCCACAAAAGCGGGTGGGCTATAGCCTTGGGGCGTGGGGCTGGCCAACCGTCCGCCGGACTCGGAATGGCGCCAGACTTTGCGAGCGCCTCCGTGTGCCAAAAATAGGCGCGGGCACAGCCGCGCCAAAAATACCCGCCCGAAGGCCGGGCGCCAAGATCGTCCAGCGGAAAGAGGCCACAAAAGCGGGTGGGCTATAGCCTTGGGGCGTGGGGCTGGCCAACCGTCCGCGGACTCGGAATGGCGCCAGACTTTGCGAGCGCCTCCGTGTGCCAAAAATAGGCGCGGGCACAGCCGCGCCCAAAAATACCCGCCCGAAGGCCGGGCGCCAAGTCGTCCAGCGGAAAGAGGCCACAAAAGCGGTGGGCTATAGCCTTGGGGCGTGGGGCTGGCCAACCGTCCGCCCGGACTCGGAATGGCGCCAGACTTTGCGGCGCCTCCGTGTGCCAAAAATAGGCCGCGGGCACAGCCGCGCCCAAAAATACCCGCCCGAGCCGGGCGCCAAGTCGTCCAGCGGAAAGAGGCCACAAAAGCGGGTGGGCTATAGCCTTGGGGCGTGGGGCTGGCCAACCGTCCGCCCGGACTCGGAATGGCGCCAGACTTTGCGAGCGCCTCCGTGTGCCAAAAATAGGCCGCGGGCACAGCCGCGCCAAAAATACCCGCCCGAAGGCCGGGCGCCAAGATCGTCCAGCGGAAAGAGGCCACAAAAGCGGGTGGGCTATAGCCTTGGGGCGTGGGGCTGGCCAACCGTCCGCGGACTCGGAATGGCGCCAGACTTTGCGGCGCCTCCGTGTGCCAAAAATAGGCCGCGGGCACAGCCGCGCGCCAAAAATACCCGCCCGAAGGCCGGGCGCCAAGATCGTCCAGCGGAAAGAGGCCACAAAAGCGGGTGGGCTATAGCCTTGGGGCGTGGGGCTGGCCAACCGTCCGCCGGACTCGGAATGGCGCCAGACTTTGCGAGCGCCTCCGTGTGCCAAAAATAGGCCGCGGGCACAGCCGCGCCCAAAAATACCCGCCCGAAGGCCGGGCGCCAAGACCGTCCAGCGGAAAGAGGCCACAAAAGCGGGTGGGCTATAGCCTTGGGGCGTGGGGCTGGCCAACCGTCCGCCGGACTCGGAATGGCGCCAGACTTTGCGAGACTTTGCCCGAGGCCGGGCGCCAAGTCGTCCAGCGGAAAGAGGCCTCCGTGGGCTGCCAAAAATAGCCAACCCGCCGGACTCGGGCACAGCCGCGCCTCCGTGTGCCAAAAATACCCGCCCGAAAAAATACCGGGCGGGCGCCAAGTTCGTCCAGCGGAAAGAGGCCACAAAAGCGGGTGGGCTATAGCCTTGGGGCGTGGGGCTGGCCAACCGTCCGCCGGACTCGGAATGGCGCCAGACTTTGCGAGGCGCCTCCGTGTGCCAAATATAGGCCGCGGGCACGTACGCGCCCAAAAATACCCGCCTGAAGGCCGGGGCGCCAAGATCGTCCAGCGGAAGAGGCCACAAAAGCGGGTGGGCTATAGCCTTGGGGGCGTGGGGCTGGCCAACCGTCCGCCGGACTCGGAATGGCGCCAGACTTTGCGGCGCCTCCGTGTGCCAAAAATAGGCCGCGGGCACAGCCGCGCCAAAAATACCCGCCCGAAGGCCGGGCGCCAAGATCGTCCAGCGGAAAGAGGCCACAAAAGCGGGTGGGCTATAGCCTTGGGGCGTGGGGCTGGCCAACCGTCCGCGGACTCGGAATGGCGCCAGACTTTGCGGCGCCTCCGTGTGCCAAAAATAGGCCGCGGGCACAGCCGCGCCAAAATACCCGCCCGAAGGCCGGCGCCAAGTCGTCCAGCGGAAAGAGGCCACAAAAGCGGGTGGGCTATAGCCTTGGGGCGTGGGGCTGGCCAACCGTCCGCGGACTCGGAATGGCGCCAGACTTTGCGGCGCCTCCGTGTGCCAAAAATAGGCGCGGGCACAGCCGCGCCCAAAATACCCGCCCGAAGGCCGGGCGCCAAGTTCGTCCAGCGGAAAGAGGCCACAAAAGCGGGTGGGCTATAGCCTTGGGGCGTGGGGCTGGCCAACCGTCCGCGGACTCGGAATGGCGCCAGACTTTGCGAGGCGCCTCCGTGTGCCAAAAATAGGCCGCGGGCACAGCCGCGCCCAAAAATACCCGCCCGAAGGCCGGGCGCCAAGTTCGTCCAGCGGAAAGAGGCCACAAAAGCGGGTGGGCTATAGCCTTGGGGGTGGGGCTGGCCAACCGTCCGCCGGACTCGGAATGGCGCCAGACTTTGCGGCGCCTCCGTGTGCCAAAAATAGGCGCGGGCACAGCCGCGCCCAAAAATACCCGCCCGAAGGCCGGGCGCCAAGATCGTCCAGCGGAAAGAGGCCACAAAAGCGGGTGGGCTATAGCCTTGGGGCGTGGGGCTGGCCAACCGTCCGCCGGACTCGGAATGGCGCCAGACTTTGCGAGGCGCCTCCGTGTGCCAAAAATAGACCGCGGGCACAGCCGCGCCAAAAATACCCGCCCGAAGGCCGGGCGCCAAGATCGTCCAGCGGAAAGAGGCCACAAAAGCGGGTGGGCTATAGCCTTGGGGCGTGGGGCTGGCCAACCGTCCGCCCGGACTCGGAATGGCGCCAGACTTTGCGAGCGCCTCCGTGTGCCAAAAATAGGCCGCGGGCACAGCCGCGCCCAAAAATACCCGCCCGAAGGCCGGGCGCCAAGATCGTCCAGCGGAAAGAGGCCACAAAAGCGGGTGGGCTATAGCCTTGGGGCGTGGGGCTGGCCAACCGTCCGCCGGACTCGGAATGGCGCCAGACTTTGCGAGCGCCTCCGTGTGCCAAAAATAGGCCGCGGGCACAGCCGCGCCCAAAAATACCCGCCCGAAGGCCGGGCGCCAAGATCGTCCAGCGGAAAGAGGCCACAAAAGCGGGTGGGCTATAGCCTTGGGGCGTGGGGCTGGCCAACCGTCCGCCCGCCGGACTCGGAATGGCGCCAGACTTTGCGGGCGCCTCCGTGTGCCAAAAATAGGCCGCGCGGCACAGCCGCGCCAAAAATACCCGCCCGAAGGCCGGGGGCGCCAGGTGCGTCCAGCGGAAGGGGGCCACAAAAGCGGGTGGGCTATAGCCTTGGGGCGGGGGGCTGGCCAACTGCGTCCGCCGGACTCGGAATGGCGCGAGACTTTGCGCGGCGCCTCCGTGCGCCAAACATCGGCGGCGGGCCCCCCCGCGCCAAAAACCACCCGCCCGACGCCCGGGCGCCAAGTTCGTCCAGCGGAAAGAGCCCACAAAAACGGGTGGGCTATAGCCTTGGGGCGTGGGGCTGGCCAACCGTCCGCCGCGGACTCGGAATGGCGCCAGACTTTGCGGCGCCTCCGTGTGCCAAAAATAGGCCGCGGGCACAGCCGCGCCCAAAAATACCCGCCCGAAGGCCGGGCGCCAAGATCGTCCAGCGGAAAGAGGCCACAAAAGCGGGTGGGCTATAGCCTTGGGGCGTGGGGCTGGCCAACCGTCCGCCGGACTCGGAATGGCGCCAGACTTTGCGGCGCCTCCGTGTGCCAAAAATAGGCCGCGGGCACAGCCGCGCCAAAAATACCCGCCCGAAGGCCGGGCGCCAAGTTCGTCCAGCGGAAAGAGGCCACAAAAGCGGGTGGGCTATAGCCTTGGGGCGTGGGGCTGGCCAACCGTCCGCCGGACTCGGAATGGCGCCAGACTTTGCGAGCGCCTCCGTGTGCCAAAAATAGGCCGCGGGCACAGCCGCGCCAAAAATACCCGCCCGAAGGCCGGGCGCCAAGATCGTCCAGCGGAAAGAGGCCACAAAAGCGGGTGGGCTATAGCCTTGGGGGCGTGGGGCTGGCCAACCGTCCGCCGGACTCGGAATGGCGCCAGACTTTGCGAGCGCCTCCGTGTGCCAAAAATAGGCGCGGGCACAGCCGCGCCCAAAAATACCCGCCCGAAGGCCGGGCGCCAAGATCGTCCAGCGGAAAGAGGCCACAAAAGCGGGTGGGCTATAGCCTTGGGGCGTGGGGCTGGCCAACCGTCCGCCGGACTCGGAATGGCGCCAGACTTTGCGAGGCGCCTCCGTGTGCCAAAAATAGGCCGCGGGCACAGCCGCGCCCAAAAATACCCGCCCGAAGGCGGGCGCCAAGTTCGTCCAGCGGAAAGAGGCCACAAAAGCGGGTGGGCTATAGCCTTGGGGCGTGGGGCTGGCCAACCGTCCGCCGGACTCGGAATGGCGCCAGACTTTGCGAGCGCCTCCGTGTGCCAAAAATAGGCCGCGGGCACAGCCGCGCCCAAAAATACCCGCCCGAAGGCCGGGCGCCAAGTTCGTCCAGCGGAAAGAGGCCACAAAAGCGGGTGGGCTATAGCCTTGGGGGCGTGGGGCTGGCCAACCGTCCGCCGGACTCGGAATGGCGCCAGACTTTGCGAGCGCCTCCGTGTGCCAAAAATAGGCCTTGGGCACAGCCGCGCCCAAAATACCCGCCCGAAGGCCGGGCGCCAAGATTCGTCCAGCGGAAAGAGGCCACAAAAGCGGGTGGGCTATAGCCTTGGGGGCGTGGGGCTGGCCAACCGTCCGCCGGACTCGGAATGGCGCCAGACTTTGCGAGCGCCTCCGTGTGCCAAAAATAGGCCTTGGGCACAGCCGCGCCCAAAAATACCCGCCCGAAGGCCGGGCGCCAAGATCGTCCAGCGGAAAGAGGCCACAAAAGCGGGTGGGCTATAGCCTTGGGGGTGTGGGGCTGGCCAACCGTCCGCCGGACTCGGAATGGCGCCAGACTTTGCGAGGCGCCTCCGTGTGCCAAAAATAGGCCGCGGGCACAGCGCGCCAAAAAAATACCGCCCGAGGCCGGGCGCCAAGGTCGTCCAGCGGAAAGAGGCCACAAAAGCGGGTGGGCTATAGCCTTGGGGGCGTGGGGCTGGCCAACCGTCCGCCGGACTCGGAATGGCGCCAGACTTTGCGAGGCGCCTCCGTGTGCCAAAAATAGACCGCGGGCACAGCCGCGCCCAAAATACCCGCCCGAAGGCCGGGCGCCAAGTTCGTCCAGCGGAAAGAGGCCACAAAAGCGGGTGGGCTATAGCCTTGGGGCGTGGGGCTGGCCAACCGTCCGCCGGACTCGGAATGGCGCCAGACTTTGCGAGGCGCATCCGTGTGCCAAAAAAAGTCCGCGGGAACAGCAGCGCACAAATATACCCGCCCGAAGGCCGGGGCGACAATTTCGTCCAGCGGAAAGAGGCCACACAATCGGGTGGGCTATAGCCTGGGGGGGGGGGGCTGGCGAACGTCGTCCGCCGGACTCGGAATGGCGCCAGACTTTGCGGCGCCTCCGTGTGCCAAAAATAGGCCGCGGGCACAGCCGCGCCCAAAAATACCCGCCCGAAGGCCGGGCGCCAGAGTCGTCCAGCGGAAAGAGGCCACAAAAGCGGGTGGGCTATAGCCGTGGCGCGTGGCGCTGGCCAACTTCGTCCGCCGGACTCGGAATCGCTCCAAACATTGCAACGCTCCTACGTTTGCCACAAATTGGCCGCGGACTCAGCAGCGCCCATAAATACCCGCCCGAAGGCCGGGCGCCAAGATCGTCCAGCGGAAAGAGGCCACAAAAGCGGGTGGGCTATAGCCTTGGGGCGTGGGGCTGGCCAACCGTCCGCCGGACTCGGAATGGCGCCAGACTTTGCGGCGCCTCCGTGTGCCAAAAATAGGCCGCGGGCACAGCCGCGCCAAAAATACCCGCCCGAAGGCCGGGCGCCAAGACTGCGTCCAGCGGAAAGAGGCCACAAAAGCGGGTGGGCTATAGCCTTGGGGCGTGGGGCTGGCCAACCGTCCGCCGGACTCGGAATGGCGCCAGACTTTGCGGCGCCTCCGTGTGCCAAAAATAGGCGCGGGCACAGCCGCGCCCAAAAATACCCGCCCGAAGGCCGGGCGCCAAGATCGTCCAGCGGAAAGAGGCCACAAAAGCGGGTGGGCTATAGCCTTGGGGCGTGGGGCTGGCCAACCGTCCGCCGGACTCGGAATGGCGCCAGACTTTGCGAGGCGCCTCCGTGTGCCAAAAATAGGCCGCGGGCACAGCCGCGCCCAAAAATACCCGCCCGAAGGCCGGGCGCCAAGATCGTCCAGCGGAAAGAGGCCACAAAAGCGGGTGGGCTATAGCCTTGGGGCGTGGGGCTGGCCAACCGTCCGCCGGACTCGGAATGGCGCCAGACTTTGCGGCGCCTCCGTGTGCCAAAAATAGGCCGCGGGCACAGCCGCGCCCAAAATACCCGCCCGAAGGCCGGGCGCCAAGATCGTCCAGCGGAAAGAGGCCACAAAAGCGGGTGGGCTATAGCCTTGGGGCGTGGGGCTGGCCAACCGTCCGCCGGACTCGGAATGGCGCCAGACTTTGCGAGCGCCTCCGTGTGCCAAAAATAGGCCGCGGGCACAGCCGCGCCCAAAAATACCCGCCCGAAGGCCGGGCGCAAGATCGTCCAGCGGAAAGAGGCCACAAAAGCGGGTGGGCTATAGCCTTGGGGCGTGGGGCTGGCCAACCGTCCGCCGGACTCGGAATGGCGCCAGACTTTGCGAGCGCCTCCGTGTGCCAAAAATAGGCCGCGGGCACAGCCGCGCCCAAAATACCCGCCCGAAGGCCGGGCGCCAAGATCGTCCAGCGGAAAGAGGCCACAAAAGCGGGTGGGCTATAGCCTTGGGGCGTGGGGCTGGCCAACCGTCCGCCGGACTCGGAATGGCGCCAGACTTTGCGGCGCCTCCGTGTGCCAAAAATAGGCCTTGGCACAGCCGCGCCAAAAATACCCGCCCGAAGGCCGGGCGCCAAGATCGTCCAGCGGAAAGAGGCCACAAAGCGGGTGGGCTATAGCCTTGGGGCGTGGGGCTGGCCAACCGTCCGCCGGACTCGGAATGGCGCCAGACTTTGCGAGCGCCTCCGTGTGCCAAAAATAGACCGCGGGCACAGCCGCGCCAAAAATACCCGCCCGAAGGCCGGGCGCCAAGATCGTCCAGCGGAAAGAGGCCACAAAAGCGGGTGGGCTATAGCCTTGGGGCGTGGGGCTGGCCAACCGTCCGCCGGACTCGGAATGGCGCCAGACTTTGCGAGCGCCTCCGTGTGCCAAAAATAGGCCTTGGGCACAGCAGCGCGCCCCAAAACCCGCCCGAAGGCCGGGCGCCAAGTCGTCCAGCGGAAAGAGGCCACAAAAGCGGGTGGGCTATAGCCTTGGGGCGTGGGGCTGGCCAACCGTCCGCCGGACTCGGAATGGCGCCAGACTTTGCGAGGCGCCTCCGTGTGCCAAAAATAGACCGCGGGCACAGCCGCGCCCAAAATACCCGCCCCGAGGCCGGGCGCCAAGGATCGTCCAGCGGAAAGAGGCCACAAAAGCGGGTGGGCTATAGCCTTGGGGCGTGGGGCTGGCCAACCGTCCGCCGGACTCGGAATGGCGCCAGACTTTGCGAGCGCCTCCGTGTGCCAAAAATAGGCCGCGGGCACAGCCGCGCCCAAAATACCCGCCCGAAGGCCGGGCGCCAAGATCGTCCAGCGGAAAGAGGCCACAAAAGCGGGTGGGCTATAGCCTTGGGGCGTGGGGCTGGCCAACCGTCCGCCGGACTCGGAATGGCGCCAGACTTTGCGAGCGCCTCCGTGTGCCAAAAATAGGCCGCGGGCACGGCCGCGCCCCACAACACCCGCCCCGAAGGCACGGGCGCCAAGTACGACCAGCGGAAAGAGGCCACAAAAGCGGGTGGGCGATAGCCGGGGGGGGGGGGGCTGGCCAACCGTCCGCCGCGGACTCGGAATGGCGCCAGACTTTGCGGCGCCTCCGTGTGCCAAAAATAGGCCGGGCACAGCCGCGCCCCCAAAATACCCGCCCGAAGGCCGGGCGCCAAGATCGTCCAGCGGAAAGAGGCCACAAAAGCGGGTGGGCTATAGCCTTGGGGCGTGGGGCTGGCCAACCGTCCGCCGGACTCGGAATGGCGCCAGACTTTGCGAGGCGCCTCCGTGTGCCAAAAATAGGCCGCGGGCACAGCCGCGCCAAAAATACCCGCCCGAAGGCCGGGCGCCAAGATCGTCCAGCGGAAAGAGGCCACAAAAGCGGGTGGGCTATAGCCTTGGGGCGTGGGGCTGGCCAACCGTCCGCCGGACTCGGAATGGCGCCAGACTTTGCGAGCGCCTCCGTGTTCCAAAAATAGGCTGCGGGCACAGCCGCGCCCAAAAATACCCGCCCGAAGGCCGGGCGCCAAGATCGTCCAGCGGAAAGAGGCCACAAAAGCGGGTGGGCTATAGCCTTGGGGCGTGGGGCTGGCCAACCGTCCGCCGGACTCGGAATGGCGCCAGACTTTGCGAGCGCCTCCGTGTGTGTGTGCCAAAATAGGCCGCGGGCACAGCCGCGCCAAAATACCCGCCCGAAGGCCGGGCGCCAAGTCGTCCAGCGGAAAGAGGCCACAAAAGCGGGTGGGCTATAGCCTTGGGGCGTGGGGCTGGCCAACCGTCCGCCCGGACTCGGAATGGCGCCAGACTTTGCGAGCGCCTCCGTGTGCCAAAAATAGGCCGCGGGCACAGCCGCGCCCAAAAATACCCGCCCGAAGGCCGGGCGCCAAGATCGTCCAGCGGAAAGAGGCCACAAAAGCGGGTGGGCTATAGCCTTGGGGCGTGGGGCTGGCCAACCGTCCGCCGGACTCGGAATGGCGCCAGACTTTGCGAGGCGCCTCCGTGTGCCAAAAATAGGCGCGGGCACAGCCGCGCCAAAAATACCCGCCCGAAGGCCGGGCGCCAAGATCGTCCAGCGGAAAGAGGCCACAAAAGCGGGTGGGCTATAGCCTTGGGGCGTGGGGCTGGCCAACCGTCCGCCGGACTCGGAATGGCGCCCAGACTTTGCGAGCGCCTCCGTGTGCCAAAAATAGGCCGCGGGCACAGCCGCGCCCAAAATACCCGCCCGAAGGCCGGGCGCCAAGTTCGTCCAGCGGAAAGAGGCCACAAAAGCGGGTGGGCTATAGCCTTGGGGCGTGGGGCTGGCCAACCGTCCGCCGGACTCGGAATGGCGCCAGACTGCGAGGCGCCTCCGTGTGCCAAAAATAGGCCGCGGGCACAGCCGCGCCAAAAATACCCGCCCGAAGGCCGGGCGCCAAGATCGTCCAGCGGAAAGAGGCCACAAAAGCGGGTGGGCTATAGCCTTGGGGCGTGGGGCTGGCCAACCGTCCGCCGGACTCGGAATGGCGCCAGACTTTGCGAGGCGCCTCCGTGTGCCAAAAATAGGCGCGGGCACAGCCGCGCCAAAAAAAATACCCGCCCGAAGGCCGGGCGCCAAGTCGTCCAGCGGAAAGAGGCCACAAAAGCGGGTGGGCTATAGCCTTGGGGGCGTGGGCTGGCCAACCGTCCGCCGGACTCGGAATGGCGCCAGACTTTGCGAGCGCCTCCGTGTGCCAAAAATAGGCCGCGGGCACAGCCGCGCCCAAAAATACCCGCCCGAAGGCCGGGCGCCAAGATCGTCCAGCGGAAAGAGGCCACAAAAGCGGGTGGGCTATAGCCTTGGGGCGTGGGGCTGGCCAACCGTCCGCCGGACTCGGAATGGCGCCAGACTTTGCGAGCGCCTCCGTGTGCCAAAAATAGGCCGCGGGCACAGCCGCGCCAAAATACCCGCCCGAAGGCCGGGCGCCAAGATCGTCCAGCGGAAAGAGGCCACAAAAGCGGGTGGGCTATAGCCTTGGGGCGTGGGGCTGGCCAACCGTCCGCGGACTCGGAATGGCGCCAGACTTTGCGAGCGCCTCCGTGTGCCAAAAATAGGCCGCGGGCACAGCCGCGCCCAAAAATACCCGCCCGAAGGCCGCGCGCCAAGTTCGTCCAGCGGAAAGAGGCCACAAAAGCGGGTGGGCTATAGCCTTGGGGCGTGGGGCTGGCCAACCGTCCGCCGGACTCGGAATGGCGCCAGACTTTGCGGCGCCTCCGTGTGCCAAAAATAGGCCGCAGGCACAGCCGCGCCCAAAATACCCGCCCGAAGGCCGGGCGCCAAGTTCGTCCAGCGGAAAGAGGCCACAAAAGCGGGTGGGCTATAGCCTTGGGGCGTGGGGCTGGCCAACCGTCCGCCGGACTCGGAATGGCGCCAGACTTTGCGCGAGCGCCTCCGTGTGCCAAAAATAGGCCGCGGGCACAGCCGCGCCCAAAAATACCCGCCCGAAGGCCGGGCGCCAAGTTCGTCCAGCGGAAAGAGGCCACAAAAGCGGGTGGGCTATAGCCTTGGGGGCGTGGGGCTGGCCAACCGTCCGCGGACTCGGAATGGCGCCAGACTTTGCGGCGCCTCCGTGTGCCAAAAATAGGCCCGGCACAGCCGCGCCCAAAAATACCCGCCCGAGGCCGGGCGCCAAGATCGTCCAGCGGAAAGAGGCCACAAAAGCGGGTGGGCTATAGCCTTGGGGCGTGGGGCTGGCCAACCGTCCGCCGGACTCGGAATGGCGCCAGACTTTGCGAGCGCCTCCGTGTGCCAAAAATAGGCGCGGGCACAGCCGCGCCAAAAATACCCGCCCGAAGGCCGGGCGCCAAGATCGTCCAGCGGAAAGAGGCCACAAAAGCGGGTGGGCTATAGCCTTGGGGCGTGGGGCTGGCCAACCGTCCGCGGACTCGGAATGGCGCCAGACTTTGCGAGGCGCCTCCGTGTGCCAAAAATAGGCCGCGGGCACAGCCGCGCCCAAAATACCCGCCCCCGAGGCCGGGCGCCAAGTTCGTCCAGCGGAAAGAGGCCACAAAAGCGGGTGGGCTATAGCCTTGGGGCGTGGGGCTGGCCAACCGTCCGCCGGACTCGGAATGGCGCCAGACTTTGCGGCGCCTCCGTGTGCCAAAAATAGGCCGCGGGCACAGCCGCGCCCAAAAAATACCCGCCCGAAGGCCGGGCGCCAAGATCGTCCAGCGGAAAGAGGCCACAAAAGCGGTGGGCTATAGCCTTGGGGCGTGGGGCTGGCCAACCGTCCGCCGGACTCGGAATGGCGCCAGACTTTGCGGCGCCTCCGTGTGCCAAAAATAGACCGCGGGCACAGCCGCGCCCAAAAATACCCGCCCGAAGGCCGGGCGCCAAGTTCGTCCAGCGGAAAGAGGCCACAAAAGCGGGTGGGCTATAGCCTTGGGGCGTGGGGCTGGCCAACCGTCCGCCGGACTCGGAATGGCGCCAGACTTTGCGAGCGCCTCCGTGTGCCAAAAATAGGCGCGGGCACAGCCGCGCCAAAAATACCCGCCCGAAGGCCGGGCGCCAAGATCGTCCAGCGGAAAGAGGCCACAAAAGCGGGTGGGCTATAGCCTTGGGGGGGTGGGGCTGGCCAACCGTCCGCCCGCGGACTCGGAATGGCGCCAGACTTTGCGGCGCCTCCGTGTGCCAAAAATAGGCCGCGGGCACAGCCGCGCCAAAAATACCCGCCCGAAGGCCGGGCGCCAAGATCGTCCAGCGGAAAGAGGCCACAAAAGCGGGTGGGCTATAGCCTTGGGGGTGGGGCTGGCCAACCGTCCGCCGGACTCGGAATGGCGCCAGACTTTGCGAGCGCCTCCGTGTGCCAAAAATAGGCCGCGGGCACAGCCGCGCCAAAAATACCCGCCCGAAGGCCGGGCGCCAAGATCGTCCAGCGGAAAGAGGCCACAAAAGCGGGTGGGCTATAGCCTTGGGGCGTGGGGCTGGCCAACCGTCCGCCGGACTCGGAATGGCGCCAGACTTTGCGGCGCCTCCGTGTGCCAAAAATAGGCCGCGGGCACAGCCGCCCAAAAATACCCGCCCGAAGGCCGGGCGCCAAGTTCGTCCAGCGGAAAGAGGCCACAAAAGCGGGTGGGCTATAGCCTTGGGGCGTGGGGCTGGCCAACCGTCCGCCGGACTCGGAATGGCGCCAGACTTTGCGAGGCGCCTCCGTGTGCCAAAAATAGAGGCCGCGGGCACAGCCGCGCCAAAAATACCCGCCCGAAGGCCGGGCGCCAAGATCGTCCAGCGGAAAGAGGCCACAAAAGCGGGTGGGCTATAGCCTTGGGGCGTGGGGCTGGCCAACCGTCCGCCGGACTCGGAATGGCGCCAGACTTTGCGGCGCCTCCGTGTGCCAAAAATAGGCCGCGGGCACAGCCGCGCCCAAAAATACCCGCCCGAAGGCCGGGCGCCAAGATCGTCCAGCGGAAAGAGGCCACAAAAGCGGGTGGGCTATAGCCTTGGGGCGTGGGGCTGGCCAACCGTCCGCGGGACTCGGAATGGCGCCAGACTTTGCGAGGCGCCTCCGTGTGCCAAAAATAGGCCGCGGGCACAGCCGCGCAAAAAACCCCCGCCCGAAGGCCGGGCGCCAGTTCGTCCAGCGGAAAGAGGCCACAAAAGCGGGTGGGCTATAGCCTTGGGGCGTGGGGCTGGCTGGCCAACCGTCCGCCGGACTCGGAATGGCGCCAGACTTTGCGAGCGCCTCCGTGTGCCAAAAATAGGCCGCGGCACAGCCGCGCCCAAAATACCCGCCCGAAGGCCGGGCGCCAAGATCGTCCAGCGGAAAGAGGCCACAAAAGCGGGTGGGCTATAGCCTTGGGGCGTGGGGCTGGCCAACCGTCCGCCGCGGACTCGGAATGGCGCCAGACTTTGCGAGCGCCTCCGTGTGCCAAAAATAGGCCGCGGGCACAGCCGCGCCCAAAAATACCCGCCCGAAGGCCGGGCGCCAAGATCGTCCAGCGGAAAGAGGCCACAAAAGCGGGTGGGCTATAGCCTTGGGGCGTGGGGCTGGCCAACCGTCCGCCGGACTCGGAATGGCGCCAGACTTTGCGGGCGCCTCCGTGTGCCAAAAATAGGCCGCGGGCACAGCCGCGCCCAAAAATACCCGCCCGAAGGCCGGGCGCCAAGTTCGTCCAGCGGAAAGAGGCCACAAAAAGGGTGGGGCTATAGCCTTGGGGCGTGGGGCTGGCCAACCGTCCGCCGGACTCGGAATGGCGCCAGACTTTGCGAGCGCCTCCGTGTGCCAAAAATAGACCGCGGGCACAGCCGCGCCCAAAAATACCCGCCCGAGGCCGGGCGCCAAGATCGTCCAGCGGAAAGAGGCCACAAAAGCGGGTGGGCTATAGCCTTGGGGGCGTGGGGCTGGCCAACCGTCCGCCGGACTCGGAATGGCGCCAGACTTTGCGAGGCGCCTCCGTGTGCCAAAAATAGGCCGCGGGCACAGCCGCGCCAAAAATACCCGCCCGAAGGCCGGGCGCCAAGATCGTCCAGCGGAAAGAGGCCACAAAAGCGGGTGGGCTATAGCCTTGGGGGTGGGGCTGGCCAACCGTCCGCCGGACTCGGAATGGCGCCAGACTTTGCGGCGCCTCCGTGTGCCAAAAATAGGCCGCGGGCACAGCCGCGCCCAAAATACCCGCCCGAAGGCCGGGCGCCAAGATCGTCGTCCAGCGGAAAGAGGCCACAAAAGCGGGTGGGCTATAGCCTTGGGGCGTGGGGCTGGCCAACCGTCCGCCCGGGACTCGGAATGGCGCCAGACTTTGCGAGGCGCCTCCGTGTGCCAAAAATAGGCCGCGGGCACAGCCGCGCCCAAAAATACCCGCCCGAAGGCCGGGCGCCAAGATCGTCCAGCGGAAAGAGGCCACAAAAGCGGGTGGGCTATAGCCTTGGGGCGTGGGGCTGGCCAACCGTCCGCCGGACTCGGAATGGCGCGAGACTTTGCGAGGTGCCTCAGTGTGCCAAAAATAGGCCGCGGGCACAACCGCGCCCAAAAATACCCGCCCGAACGCCGGGCGCCAAGATCGTCCAGCGGAAAGAGGCCACAAAAGCGGGTGGGCTATAGCCTTGGGGCGTGGGGCTGGCCAACCGTCCGCCCGGACTCGGAATGGCGCCAGACTTTGCGAGCGCCTCCGTGTGCCAAAAATAGACCTTGGGGCACAGCCGCGCCCAAAAATACCCGCCCGAAGGCCGGGCGCCAAGTTCGTCCAGCGGAAAGAGGCCACAAAAGCGGGTGGGCTATAGCCTTGGGGCGTGGGGCTGGCCAACCGTCCGCCGGACTCGGAATGGCGCCAGACTTTGCGAGCGCCTCCGTGTGCCAAAAATAGGCCGCGGGCACAGCCGCGCCAAAAATACCCGCCCGAAGGCCGGGCGCCAAGATCGTCCAGCGGAAAGAGGCCACAAAAGCGGGTGGGCTATAGCCTTGGGGGCGTGGGGCTGGCCAACCGTCCGCCGGACTCGGAATGGCGCCAGACTTTGCGAGCGCCTCCGTGTGCCAAAAATAGGCCGCGGGCACAGCCGCGCAAAAAAACCCCCCGAAGGCGGGCGCCAAGATCGTCCAGCGGAAAGAGGCCACAAAAGCGGGTGGGCTATAGCCTTGGGGCGTGGGGCTGGCCAACCGTCCGCCGGACTCGGAATGGCGCCAGACTTTGCGAGGCGCCTCCGTGTGCCAAAAATAGACCGCGGCACAGCCGCGCCAAAAATACCCCGCCCGAAGGCCGGGCGCCAAGATCGTCCAGCGGAAAGAGGCCACAAAAGCGGGTGGGCTATAGCCTTGGGGCGTGGGGCTGGCCAACCGTCCGCCGGACTCGGAATGGCGCCAGACTTTGCGAGGCGCCTCCGTGTGCCAAAAATAGGCCGCGGGCACAGCCGCGCCCAAAATACCCGCCCGAAGGCCGGGCGCCAAGATCGTCCAGCGGAAAGAGGCCACAAAAGCGGGTGGGCTATAGCCTTGGGGCGTGGGGCTGGCCAACCGTCCGCCGGACTCGGAATGGCGCCAGACTTTGCGGCGCCTCCGTGTGCCAAAAATAGGCCGCGGGCACAGCCGCGCCCAAAAATACCCGCCCGAAGGCCGGGCGCCAAGTCGTCCAGCGGAAAGAGGCCACAAAAGCGGGTGGGCTATAGCCTTGGGGCGTGGGGCTGGCCAACCGTCCGCCGGACTCGGAATGGCGCCAGACTTTGCGGCGCCTCCGTGTGCCAAAAATAGACCGCGGGCACAGCCGCGCCCAAAAAATACCGCCCGAAGGGCGGGGCGCCAAGTTCGTCCGGGGGGAAGAGGCCACTCGAGCGGGTGGGCTATTGCCTGGGGGGGTGGGGCTGGCCAACTGCGTCCGCCGGACTCGGAGTGGCGCCGGAGGTTGCGAGGCGCCTCCGTGTGCCAAAAATAGGCGCGGGCACAGCCGCGCCCAAAATACCCGCCCGAAGGCCGGGCGCCAAGTTCGTCCAGCGGAAAGAGGCCACAAAAGCGGGTGGGCTATAGCCTTGGCGCGTGGGGCTGGCCAACCGTCCCGCCGGACTCGGAATGGCGCCAGACTTTGCGGCGCCTCCGTGTGCCAAAAATAGGCCGCGGGCACAGCCGCGCCCAAAAATACCCGCCCGAAGGCCGGGCGCCAAGTCGTCCAGCGGAAAGAGGCCACAAAAGCGGGTGGGCTATAGCCTTGGGGGTGGGGGGCTGGCCAACCGTCCGCCGGACTCGGAATGGCGCCAGACTTTGCGGCGCCTCCGTGTGCCAAAAATAGACCGCGGGCACAGCCGCGCCCAAAATACCCGCCCGAAGGCCGGGGCGCCAAGTTCGTCCAGCGGAAAGAGGCCACACTCCCGCGTGGGCTATAGCCTTGGAGCGTGGGGCTGGCCAACGCCGTCCGCCGGACTCGGAATGGCGCCAGACTTTGCGAGCGCCTCCGTGTGCCAAAAATAGGCGCGGGGCACAGCAGCGCCCAAAATACCCGCCCGAAGGCCGGGCGCCAAGATCGTCCAGCGGAAAGAGGCCACAAAAGCGGGTGGGCTATAGCCTTGGGGGGTGGGGGTGGCCATCCCGCTCCGCCGGACTCGGAATGGCGCCAGACTTTGCGAGGCGCCTCCGTGTGCCAAAAATAGGCCGCGGGCACAGCCGCGCCCAAAAATACCCGCCCGAAGGCCGGGCGCCAAGATCGTCCAGCGGAAAGGGCCACAAAAGCGGGTGGGCTATAGCCTTGGGGTGTGGCTGGCCCAACCACCGTCCGCCGGACTCGGAATGGCGCCAGACTTTGCGAGCGCCTCCGTGTGCCAAAAATAGGCCTTGGCACAGCCGCGCCAAAAATACCCGCCCGAAGGCCGGGCGCCAAGATCGTCCAGCGGAAAGAGGCCACAAAAGCGGGTGGGCTATAGCCTTGGGGCGTGGGGCTGGCCAACCGTCCGCCGGACTCGGAATGGCGCCAGACTTTGCGGCGCCTCCGTGTGCCAAAAATAGGCCGCGCGGGGCACAGCCGCGCCCAAAATACCCCAACCCCGAAGGCCGGGCGCCAAGTTCGTCCAGCGGAAAGAGGCCACAAAAAATACCGGGTGGGCTATAGCCTTGGGGAAGTGGGGCTGGCCAACCGTCCGCCCAACCGACTCGGAATGGCGCCAGACTTTGCGAGCGCCTCCGTGTGCCAAAAATAGGCCGCGGCACAGCCAGCGCCCAAAAATACCCGCCCGAAGGCGGGCGCCAAGATCGTCCAGCGGAAAGAGGCCACAAAAGCGGGTGGGCTATAGCCTTGGGGCGTGGGGCTGGCCAACCGTCCGCCCGGACTCGGAATGGCGCCAGACTTTGCGAGGCGCCTCCGTGTGCCAAAAATAGGCCGCGGGCACAGCCCCGCCCCACAAAACACGACCGTACGCCCGGGCGCCAAGATCGTCCAGCGGAAAGAGGCAACAAAATCGGGTGGGCTATAGCCTTGGGGCGTGGGGCTGGCCAACCGTCCGCCGGACTCGGAATGGCGCCAGACTTTGCGGCGCCTCCGTGTGCCAAAAATAGGCCGCAGGCACAGCCGCGCCCAAAATACCCGCCCGAGGCCGGGCGCCAAGATTCGTCCAGCGTAAAGAGGCCACAAAAACGGGTGGGCTATAGCCTTGGGGCGTGGGGCTGGCCAACCGTCCGCGCGGACTCGGAATGGCGCCAGACTTTGCGAGGCGCCTCCGTGTGCCAAAAATAGGCCGCTGGGCACAGCTTTGCGCGCCCAAAAATACCCGCCCGAAGCCGGGCGCCAAGATCGTCCAGCGGAAAGAGGCCACAAAAGCGGGTGGGCTATAGCCTTGGGGCGTGGGGCTGGCCAACCGTCCGCGGACTCGGAATGGCGCCAGACTTTGCGAGGCGCCTCCGTGTGCCAAAAATAGGCGCGCGGGCACAGCCGCGCCCAAAAATACCCGCCCGAAGGCCGGGCGCCAAGGTCGTCCAGCGGAAAGAGGCCACAAAAGCGGGTGGGCTATAGCCTTGGGGCGTGGGGCTGGCCAACCGTCCGCCGGACTCGGAATGGCGCCAGACTTTGCGGCGCCTCCGTGTGCCAAAAATAGGCCGCGGGCACAGCCGCGCCCAAAAATACCCGCCCGAAGGCCGGGCGCCAAGATCGTCCAGCGGAAAGAGGCCACAAAAGCGGGTGGGCTATAGCCTTGGGGCGTGGGGCTGGCCAACCGTCCGCCGGACTCGGAATGGCGCCAGACTTTGCGAGCGCCTCCGTGTGCCAAAAATAGGCCTTGCAGGCACAGCCGCGCCCCCAAAATACCCGCCCGAAGGCCGGGCGCCAAGTTCGTCCAGCGGAAAGAGGCCACAAAAGCGGGTGGGCTATAGCCTTGGGGCGTGGGGCTGGCCAACCGTCCGCCGGACTCGGAATGGCGCCAGACTTTGCGAGGCGCCTCCGTGTGCCAAAAATAGACCGCGGGCACAGCCGCGCCAAAAATACCCGCCCGAGGGCGGGCGCCAAGTCGTCCAGCGGAAAGAGGCCACAAAAGCGGGTGGGCTATAGCCTTGGGGCGTGGGGCTGGCCAACCGTCCGCCGGACTCGGAATGGCGCCAGACTTTGCGAGGCGCCTCCGTGTGCCAAAAATAGGCCGCGGGCACAGCCGCGCCCAAAAATACCCGCCCGAAGGCCGGGCGCCAAGATCGTCCAGCGGAAAGAGGCCACAAAAGCGGGTGGGCTATAGCCTTGGGGCGTGGGGCTGGCCAACCGTCCGCCGGACTCGGAATGGCGCCAGACTTTGCGAGCGCCTCCGTGTGTGCCAAAAATAGGCCGCGGGCACAGCCGCGCCCAAAATACCCGCCCGAAGGCCGGGCGCCAAGTCGTCCAGCGGAAAGAGGCCACAAAAGCGGGTGGGCTATAGCCTTGGGGCGTGGGGCTGGCCAACCGTCCGCCGGACTCGGAATGGCGCCAGACTTTGCGAGCGCCTCCGTGTGCCAAAAATAGGCCGCGGGCACAGCCGCCAAAAATACCCGCCCGAAGGCCGGGCGCCAAGATCGTCCAGCGGAAAGAGGCCACAAAAGCGGGTGGGCTATAGCCTTGGGGCGTGGGGCTGGCCAACCGTCCGCCGGACTCGGAATGGCGCCAGACTTTGCGGCGCCTCCGTGTGCCAAAAATAGGCCGCGGGCACAGCCGCGCCCAAAATACCCGCCCGAAGGCCGGGCGCCAAGATCGTCCAGCGGAAAGAGGCCACAAAAGCGGGTGGGCTATAGCCTTGGGGCGTGGGGCTGGCCAACCGTCCGCCGGACTCGGAATGGCGCGCCAGACTTTGCGGCGCCTCCGTGTGCCAAAAATAGGCCGCGGGCACAGCCGCGCCCAAAAATACCCGCCCGAAGGCCGGGCGCCAAGATCGTCCAGCGGAAAGAGGCCACAAAAGCGGGTGGGCTATAGCCTTGGGGCGTGGGGCTGGCCAACCGTCCGCGGACTCGGAATGGCGCCAGACTTTGCGGCGCCTCCGTGTGCCAAAAATAGACCGCGGGCACAGCCGCGCCCAAAAATACCCGCCCGAAGGCCGGGCGCCAAGTCGTCCAGCGGAAAGAGGCCACAAAAGCGGGTGGGCTATAGCCTTGGGGCGTGGGGCTGGCCAACCGTCCGCCGGACTCGGAATGGCGCCAGACTTTGCGGCGCCTCCGTGTGCCAAAAATAGGCCGCGGGCACAGCCGCGCCAAAAATACCCGCCCGAAGGCCGGGCGCCAAGATCGTCCAGCGGAAAGAGGCCACAAAAGCGGGTGGGCTATAGCCTTGGGGGGGTGGGGCTGGCCAACCCGTCCGCGGACTCGGAATGGCGCCAGACTTTGCGGGCGCCTCCGTGTGCCAAAAATAGGCCGCGGGCACAGCCGCGCCCAAAATACCCCGCCCGAAGGCCGGGCGCCAAGATCGTCCAGCGGAAAGAGGCCACAAAAGCGGGTGGGCTATAGCCTTGGGGCGTGGGGCTGGCCAACCGTCCGCCGGACTCGGAATGGCGCCAGACTTTGCGAGCGCCTCCGTGTGCCAAAAATAGGCCGCGGGCACAGCCGCGCCCAAAAATACCCGCCCGAAGGCCGGGCGCCAAGATCGTCCAGCGGAAAGAGGCCACAAAAGCGGGTGGGCTATAGCCTTGGGGCGTGGGGCTGGCCAACCGTCCGCCGGACTCGGAATGGCGCCAGACTTTGCGAGCGCCTCCGTGTGCCAAAAATAGGCCGCGGGCACAGCCGCGCCAAAAATACCCGCCCGAAGGCCGGGCGCCAAGATCGTCCAGCGGAAAGAGGCCACAAAAGCGGGTGGGCTATAGCCTTGGGGCGTGGGGCTGGCCAACCGTCCGCCGGACTCGGAATGGCGCCAGACTTTGCGGCGCCTCCGTGTGCCAAAAATAGGCCGCGGGCACAGCCGCGCCAAAAATACCCGCCCGAAGGCCGGGCGCCAAGTTCGTCCAGCGGAAAGAGGCCACAAAAGCGGGTGGGCTATAGCCTTGGGGGTGGGGCTGGCCAACCGTCCGCCGGACTCGGAATGGCGCCAGACTTTGCGAGCGCCTCCGTGTGCCAAAAATAGACGCGGGCACAGCCGCGCCCAAAAATACCCGCCCGAAGGCCGGGCGCCAAGATCGTCCAGCGGAAAGAGGCCACAAAAGCGGGTGGGCTATAGCCTTGGGGCGTGGGGCTGGCCAACCGTCCGCCGGACTCGGAATGGCGCCAGACTTTGCGGCGCCTCCGTGTGCCAAAAATAGGCCGCGGGCACAGCCGCGCCAAAAATACCGCCCCGAGGCCGGGCGCCAAGATCGTCCAGCGGAAAGAGGCCACAAAAGCGGGTGGGCTATAGCCTTGGGGTGGGGCTGGCCAACCGTCCGCCGGACTCGGAATGGCGCCAGACTTTGCGGCGCCTCCGTGTGCCAAAAATAGACCGCGGGCACAGCCGCGCCCAAAAATACCCGCCCGAAGGCCGGGCGCCAAGATCGTCCAGCGGAAAGAGGCCACAAAAGCGGGTGGGCTATAGCCTTGGGGCGTGGGGCTGGCCAACCGTCCGCCGGACTCGGAATGGCGCCAGACTTTGCGAGCGCCTCCGTGTGCCAAAAATAGGCCGCGGGCACAGCCGCGCCAAAAATACCCGCCCGAGGCCGGGCGCCAAGTTCGTCCAGCGGAAAGAGGCCACAAAAGCGGGTGGGCTATAGCCTTGGGGCGTGGGGCTGGCCAACCGTCCGCCGGACTCGGAATGGCGCCAGACTTTGCGAGCGCCTCCGTGTGCCAAAAATAGGCCGCGGGCACAGCCGCGCCCAAAAATACCCGCCCGAAGGCCGGGCGCCAAGATCGTCCAGCGGAAAGAGGCCACAAAAGCGGGTGGGCTATAGCCTTGGGGCGTGGGCTGGCCAACCGTCCGCCGGACTCGGGCGCCGAGACTTTGCGAGCGCCTCCGTGTGCCAAAAATAGGCGCGGGCACAGCCGCGCCAAAAATACCCGCCCGAAGGCCGGCGCCAAGTTCGTCCAGCGGAAAGAGGCCACAAAAGCGGGTGGGCTATAGCCTTGGGGCGTGGGGCTGGCCAACCGTCCGCCGGACTCGGAATGGCGCCAGACTTTGCGAGGCGCCTCCGTGTGCCAAAAATAGGCCGCGGGCACAGCCGCGCCAAAAATACCCGCCCGAAGGCCGGGCGCCAAGATCGTCCAGCGGAAAGAGGCCACAAAAGCGGGTGGGCTATAGCCTTGGGGGCGTGGGGCTGGCCAACCGTCCGCCGGACTCGGAATGGCGCCAGACTTTGCGGCGCCTCCGTGTGCCAAAAATAGGCCGCAGGCACAGCCGCGCCCAAAATACCCGCCCGAGGGCGGGCGCCAAGTTCGTCCAGCGGAAAGAGGCCACAAAAGCGGGTGGGCTATAGCCTTGGGGCGTGGGGCTGGCCAACCGTCCGCGGACTCGGAATGGCGCCAGACTTTGCGAGCGCCTCCGTGTGCCAAAAATAGGCCGCGGGCACAGCCGCGCCAAAATACCCGCCCGAAGGCCGGGCGCCAAGTTCGTCCAGCGGAAAGAGGCCACAAAAGCGGGTGGGCTATAGCCTTGGGGGTGGGGCTGGCCAACCGTCCGCCGGACTCGGAATGGCGCGAGACTTTGCGAGCGCCTCCGTGTGCCAAAAATAGGCCGCGGGCACAGCCGCGCCAAAATACCCGCCCGAAGGCCGGGCGCCAAGATCGTCCAGCGGAAAGAGGCCACAAAAGCGGGTGGGCTATAGCCTTGGGGCGTGGGGCTGGCCAACCGTCCGCCGGACTCGGAATGGCGCCAGACTTTGCGAGCACCTCCGTGTGCCAAAAATAGGCCGCGGGCACAGCCGCGCCCAAAAATACCACCCCGGAGCCGCGGGGGCCGAGATCGTCGAGCGGGGAGTGGACACAAAAGCGGGTGGGCTATAGCGTTGGGGGGTGGGGCTGGCCAACTGCGTCCGCCGGACGCGGAGTGGCGCGAGACTTTGCGGCGCCTCCGTGTGCCAAAAATAGGCCGCGGGCACAGCCGCACCCAAAATACCCGCCCGAGGGCGGGCGCCAAGATCGTCCAGCGGAAAGAGGCCACAAAAGCGGTGGGCTATAGCCTTGGGGCGTGGGGCTGGCCAACCGTCCGCCGGACTCGGAATGGCGCCAGACTTTGCGGCGCCTCCGTGTGCCAAAAATAGGCCGCGGGCACAGCCGCGCCCAAAATACCCGCCCGAGGCCGGGCGCCAAGATCGTCCAGCGGAAAGAGGCCACAAAAGCGGGTGGGCTATAGCCTTGGGGCGGGGCTGGCCAACCGTCCGCCGGACTCGGAATGGCGCCAGACTTTGCGGCGCCTCCGTGTGCCAAAAATAGACGCGGGCACAGCCGCGCCAAAATACCCGCCCGAAGGCCGGGCGCCAAGATCGTCCAGCGGAAAGAGGCCACAAAAGCGGGTGGGCTATAGCCTTGGGGCGTGGGGCTGGCCAACCGTCCGCCGGACTCGGAATGGCGCCAGACTTTGCGGCGCCTCCGTGTGCCAAAAATAGACCGGGCACAGCAGCGCCAAAAAAATACCCCCGAAGGCCGGGCGCCAAGGATCGTCCAGCGGAAAGAGGCCACAAAAGCGGGTGGGCTATAGCCTTGGGGCGTGGGGCTGGCCAACCGTCCGTCCGCCGGACTCGGAATGGCGCCAGACTTTGCGAGGCGCCTCCGTGTGCCAAAAATAGGCCGCGGGCACAGCCGCGCCAAAAATACCCCCCCGGCCGGGCGCCAAGCGCAGTCGTCCAGCGGAAAGAGGCCACAAAAGCGGGTGGGCTATAGCCTTGGGGGTGGGGCTGGCCAACCGTCCGCGGACTCGGAATGGCGCCAGACTTTGCGAGCGCCTCCGTGTGCCAAAAATAGGCCGCGGGCACAGCCGCGCCAAAAATACCCGCCCGAAGGCCGGGCGCCAAGTTCGTCCAGCGGAAAGAGGCCACAAAAGCGGGTGGGCTATAGCCTTGGGGGTGGGGGCTGGCCAACCGTCCGCCGGACTCGGAATGGCGCCAGACTTTGCGAGCGCCTCCGTGTGCCAAAAATAGGCCGCGGGCACAGCCGCGCAAAAATACCCGCCCGAAGGCCGGGCGCCAAGATCGTCCAGCGGAAAGAGGCCACAAAAGCGGGTGGGCTATAGCCTTGGGGCGTGGGGCTGGCCAACCGTCCGCCGGACTCGGAATGGCGCCAGACTTTGCGGCGCCTCCGTGTGCCAAAAATAGGCCGCACAGCAGCACAGCCCCCAAAAATACCCGCCCGAAGGCCGGGCGCCAAGTTCGTCCAGCGGAAAGAGGCCACAAAAGCGGGTGGGCTATAGCCTTGGGGCGTGGGGCTGGCCAACCGTCCGCCGGACTCGGAATGGCGCCAGACTTTGCGAGCGCCTCCGTGTGCCAAAAATAGGCCGCGGGCACAGCCGCGCCAAAAATACCCGCCCGAAGGCCGGGCGCCAAGTTCGTCCAGCGGAAAGAGGCCACAAAAGCGGGTGGGCTATAGCCTTGGGGCGTGGGGCTGGCCAACCGTCCGCGGACTCGGAATGGCGCCAGACTTTGCGAGCGCCTCCGTGTGCCAAAAATAGGCCGCGGGCACAGCCGCGCCCAAAATACCCGCCCGAAGGCCGGGCGCCAAGAGATCGTCCAGCGGAAAGAGGCCACAAAAGCGGGTGGGCTATAGCCTTGGGGCGTGGGGCTGGCCAACCGTCCGCCGGACTCGGAATGGCGCCAGACTTTGCGAGCGCCTCCGTGTGCCAAAAATAGGCGCGGCACAGCCGCGCCCAAAAATACCCGCCCGAAGGCCGGGCGCCAAGATCGTCCAGCGGAAAGAGGCCACAAAAGCGGGTGGGCTATAGCCTTGGGGCGTGGGGCTGGCCAACCGTCCGCGGACTCGGAATGGCGCCAGACTTTGCGAGGCGCCTCCGTGTGCCAAAAATAGGCCGCGGGCACAGCCGCGCCAAAATATACCCGCCCGAAGGCCGGGCGCCAAGTTCGTCCAGCGGAAAGAGGCCACAAAAGCGGGTGGGCTATAGCCTTGGGGTGGGGCTGGCCAACCGTCCGCCGGACTCGGAATGGCGCCAGACTTTGCGAGGCGCCTCCGTGTGCAAAAAATAGGCCGCGGGCACAGCCGCGCCCAAAAATACCACCCTAAGGCCGGGGCGCCCAGTTAGTACAGCGGAAAAAGGCCACAAAACCGGGTGGGCTGTAGCCTTGGGGCGTGGGGCTGGCCAACCGTCCGCCGGACTCGGAATGGCGCCAGACTTTGCGAGGCGCCTCCGTGTGCCAAAAATAGGCCGCGGGCACAGCCGCGCCCAAAAATACCCGCCCGAAGGCCGGCGCGCCAAGTTCGTCCAGCGGAAAGAGGCCACAAAAACGGGTGGGCTATAGCCTTGGGGCGTGGGGCTGGCCAACTTCGTCCGCCGGACTCGGAATGGCGCCAGACTTTGCGAGGCGCCTCCGTGTGCCAAAAATAGGCCGCGGGCACCGCCGCGCCCAAAAATACCCGCCCGAAGGCCGGGGCGCCAAGTTCGTCCAGCGGAAAGAGGCCACAAAAACGGGTGGGCTATAGCCTTGGGGCGTGGGGCTGGCCAACTTCGTCCGCCGGACTCGGAATGGCGCCAGACATTGCGAGCGCCTCCGTGTGCCAAAAATAGGCCGCGGGCACAGCCGCGCCAAAAATACCCGCCCGAAGGCCGGGCGCCAAGATCGTCCAGCGGAAAGAGGCCACAAAAGCGGGTGGGCTATAGCCTTGGGGGCGTGGGGCTGGCCAACCGTCCGCCGGACTCGGAATGGCGCCAGACTTTGCGGCGCCTCCGTGTGCCAAAAATAGGCGCGGGCACAGCCGCGCCCAAAAATACCCGCCCGAAGGCCGGGGCGCCAAGATCGTCCAGCGGAAAGAGGCCACAAAAGCGGGTGGGCTATAGCCTTGGGGCGTGGGGCTGGCCAACTTCGTCCGCCGGACTCGGAATGGCGCCAGACTTTGCGAGGCGCCTCCGTGTACCAAAAATAGGCCGCGGGCACAGCCGCGCCAAAAATACCCGCCCGAAGGCCGGGCGCCAAGATCGTCCAGCGGAAAGAGGCCACAAAAGCGGGTGGGCTATAGCCTTGGGGCGTGGGGCTGGCCAACCGTCCGCCGGACTCGGAATGGCGCCAGACTTTGCGAGCGCCTCCGTGTGCCAAAAATAGGCCGCGGGCACAGCCGCGCCAAAAATACCCGCCCGAAGGCCGGGCGCCAAGTCGTCCAGCGGAAAGAGGCCACAAAAGCGGGTGGGCTATAGCCTTGGGGCGTGGGGCTGGCCAACCGTCCGCCGGACTCGGAATGGCGCCAGACTTTGCGAGGCCTCCGTGTGCCAAAAATAGGCCGCGGGCACAGCCGCGCCCAAAATACCCGCCCGAAGGCCGGGCGCCAAGTTCGTCCAGCGGAAAGAGGCCACAAAAGCGGGTGGGCTATAGCCTTGGGGCGTGGGGCTGGCCAACCGTCCGCCGGACTCGGAATGGCGCCAGACTTTGCGAGGCGCCTCCGTGTGCCAAAAATAGGCCTTGAGGCACAGCCGCGCCCAAAATACCCGCCCGAAGGCCGGGCGCCAAGATCGTCCAGCGGAAAGAGGCCACAAAAGCGGGTGGGCTATAGCCTTGGGGCGTGGGGCTGGCCAACCGTCCGCCGGACTCGGAATGGCGCCAGACTTTGCGAGCGCCTCCGTGTGCCAAAAATAGACGCGGGCACAGCCGCGCCAAAAATACCCGCCCGAAGGCCGGGCGCCAAGTTCGTCCATCGGAAAGGGGCCACAAAACCGGTTGGGCTATAGACTAGGGGTGTGGGTCCGGCCATCTCCGCCGTCCGGACTCGGAATGGCGCGAGACTTTGCGAGGCGCCTCCGTGTGCCAAAAATAGGCCGCGGGCACAGCCGCGCCCAAAAATACCCGCCCGAAGGCCGGAGCGCCAAGTTCGTCCAGCGGAAAGAGGCCACAAAAACGGGTGGGCTATAGCCTTGGGGCGTGGGGCTGGCCAACTCCGTCCGCCGGACTCGGAATGGCGCCAGACTTTGCGTTTCGCGTCCGTGTGCAAAAAATAGGCGGGGGGCTCAGCAGGGCCCAAAAATACCCGCCCGAAGGCCGGGCGCCAAGATCCTCCAGCGGAAAGAGGCCACAACAACGGGTGGGCTATAGCCTTGTCTCGAGGGGCTGGCCAACTACGTCCGCTGTAATCGGTATGGCGGCAGTCTCTGCGCGGCGCCTCCGTGTGCCAAAAATAGGCCGCGGGCACACCCACGCCAAAAATACCCACCCGAAGGCCGGGCGCCAAGTTCGTCCAGCGGAAGGGGGCCACAAAAGGGGGTGGGCTATAGCCTTGGGGCGTGGGGCTGGCCAACCGTCCGCCGGACTCGGAATGGCGCGAGACTTTGCAGGCGCCTCCGTGTGTGCCAAAATAGGCCGCGGGCACAGCCGCGCCAAAAATACCCGACCGAAGGCCGGGACGCCAAGTTCGTCCAGCGGAAAGAGGCCACAAAAACGGGTGGGCTATAGCCTTGGGGCGTGGGGCTGGCCAACTTCGTCCGCCGGACTCGGAATGGCGCCAGACTTTGCGAGGCGCCTCCGTGTGCCAAAAATAGGCCGCGCGCACAGCCGCGCCCAAAAATACCCGCCCGAAGGCCGGGGCGCCAAGTTCGTCCAGCGGAAAGAGGCCACAAAAACGGGTGGGCTATAGCCTTGGGGCGTGGGGCTGGCCAACTTCATCCGCCGGACTCGGAATGGCGCCAGACTTTGCGAGGCGCCTCCGTGTGCCAAAAATAGGCCGCGGGCACAGCCGCGCCCAAAAATACCCGCCCGAAGGCCGGGGCGCCAAGTTCGTCCAGCGGAAAGAGGCTACAAAAACGGGTGGGCTATAGCCTTGGGGCGTGGGGCTGGCAAACTTCGTCCGCCGGACTCGGAATGGCGCCAGACTTTGTGAGGCGTCTCTGTGTGCCAAAAATAGGCCGCGGGCACAGCCGCGCCCAAAAATACCAGCCCGAAGGCCGGGGCGCCAAGTTCGTCCAGCGGAAAGAGGCCACAAAAACGGGTGGGCTATAGCCTTGGGGCGTGGGGCTGGCCAACTTCGTCCGCCGGACTCGGAATGGCGCCAGACTTTGCGAGGCGCCTCCGTGTGCAAAAAATAGGCCGCGGGCACAGCCGCGCCCAAAAATACCCGCCCGAAGGCCGGGGCGCCAAGTTCGTCCAGCGGAAAGAGGCCACAAAAACGGGTGGGCTATAGCCTTGGGGCGTGGGGCTGGCCAACTTCGTCCGCCGGACTAGGAATGGCGCCAGACTTTGCGAGGCGCCTCCGTGTGCCAAAAATAGGCCGCGGGCACAGCCGCGCCCAAAAATACCCGCCCGAAGGCCGGGGCGCCAAGTTCGTCCAGCGGAAAGAGGCCACAAAAACGGGTGGGCTATAGCCTTGGGGCGTGGGGCTGGCCAACCGTCCGCCGGACTCGGAATGGCGCCAGACCGAGCGAGGCGCCACCGTGTGCCAAAAATAGGCGCGGGCACAGCCGCGCCCAAAAATACCCGCCCAAGGCCGGGCGCCAAGTCGTCCAGCGGAAAGAGGCCACAAAAGCGGGTGGGCTATAGCCTTGGGGGTGGGGCTGGCCAACCGTCCGCCGGACTCGTAATGGCGTGAGACTTTGCGAGGCGCCTCCGTGTGCCAAAAATAGGCCGCGGGCACAGCCGCGCCAAAAATACCCGCCCGAAGGCCGGGCGCCAAGATCGTCCAGCGGAAAGAGGCCACAAAAGCGGGTGGGCTATAGCCTTGGGGCGTGGGGCTGGCCAACCGTCCGCCGGACTCGGAATGGCGCCAGACTTTGCGGCGCCTCCGTGTGCCAAAAATAGGCCGCGGGCACAGCCGCGCCAAAAATACCCGCCCGAAGGCCGGGGCGCCAAGTTCGTCCAGCGGAAAGAGGCCACAAAAACGGGTGGGCTATAGCCTTGGGGGGTGGGGCTGGCCAACTTCGTCCGCCGGACTCGGAATGGCGCCAGACTTTGCGAGGCGCCTCCGTGTGCCAAAAATAGGCCGCGGGCACAGCCGCGCCCAAAAATACCCGCCCGAAGGCCGGGGCGCCAAGTTCGTCCAGCGGAAAAGACGCCACAAAAACGGGTGGGCTATAGCCTTGGGGGGTGGGGCTGGCCAACTTCGTCCGCCGGACTCGGAATGGCGCCTGCCTTTACGAGGCTCCTCCGTGTGCCAAAAATAGGCCGCGGACACAGCCGCGCCCAAAAATACCCGCCCGAAGGCCGGGGCGCCAAGTTCGTCCAGCGGAAAGAGGCCACAAAAACGGGTGGGCTATAGCCTTGGGGTGTGGGGCTGGCCAACTTCGTCCGCCGGACTCGGAATGGTGCGAGACTTTGCGAGGTGCCTCCGTGTGCCAAAAATAGGCCGCGGGCATAGCCGCGCCCAAAAATACCCGCCCGAAGGCCGGGGCGCCAAGTTCGTCCAGCGGAAAGAGGCCACAAAAACGGGTGGGCTATAGCCTTGGGGCGTGGGGCTGGCCAACTCCGTCCGCCGGACTCGGAATGGCGCCAGACTTTGCGAGGCGCCTCCGTGTGCCAAAAATAGGCCGCGGGCACAGCCGCGCCCAAAAATACCCGCCCGAAGGCCGGGGCGCCAAATTCGTCCAGCGGAAAGAGGCCACAAAAACGGGTGGGCTATAGCCTTGGGGCGTGGGGCTGGCCAACTTCGTCCGCCGGACTCGGAATGGCGCCAGACTTTGCGTGCCGCCTCCGTGTGCCAAAAATAGGCCGCGGGCACAGCCGCGCCCAAAAATACCCGCCCGAAGGCCGGGGCGCCAAGTTCGTCCAGCGGAAAGAGGCCACAAAAACGGGTGGGCTATAGCCTTGGGGCGTGGGGCTGGCCAACTTCGTCCGCCGGACTCGGAATGGCGCCAGACTTTGCGAGGCGCCTCCGTGTGCCAAAAATAGGCCGCGGGCACAGCCGCGGGCACAGCCGCGCCCAAAAATACCCGCCCGAAGGCCGGGGCGCCAAGTTCGTCCAGCGGAAAGAGGCCACAAAAACGGGTGGGCTATAGCCTTGGGGCGTGGGGCTGGCCAACTTCGTCCGCCGGACTCGGAATGGCGCCATACTTTGCGAGGCGCCTCCGTGTGCCAAAAATAGGCCGCGGGCACCGCCGCACCAAACATACCCCCCCGCAGGCCGGGGCGCCAAGTTCGTCCAGGGGAAAATGGCCACCAAAACGGGTGGGCTATAGCCTTGGGGTGTGGGGCTGGCCAACTCCGTCCGCCGGACTCGGAATGCCGCGCGACTTCGGCAGGCGCCTCCGTGTGCCAAAAATAGGCCGCGGGCACAGCCGCGCCCAAAAATACCCGCCCGAAGGCCGGGGCGCCAAGTTCGTCCAGCGGAAAGAGGCACCCAAGACGGGTGGGCTATAGCCTTGGGGCGTGGGGCTGGCCAACTTCGTCCGCAGGACTCGGAATGGCGCGAGACTTTGCGAGGCGCCTCCGTGTGCCAAAAATAGGCCGCGGGCACAGCCGCGCCCAAAAATACCCGCCCGAAGGCCGGGGCGCCAAGTTCGTCCAGCGGAAAGAGGCCACAAAAACGGGTGGGCTATAGCCCTGGGGCGTGGGGCTGGCCAACTTCGTCCGCCGGACTCGGAATGGCGCGAGACGTTGCGAGGCGCCTCCGTGTGCCAAAAATAGGCCGCGGGCACAGCCGCGCCCAAAAATACCCGCCCGAAGGCCGGGGCGCCAAGTTCGTCCAGCGGAAAGAGGCCACAAAAACGGGTGGGCTATAGCCTTGGGGCGTGGGGCTGGCCAACTTCGTCCGCCGGACTCGGAATGGCGCGAGACTTTGCAAGGCACCTCCGTGTGCCAAAAATAGGCCGCGGGCACAGCCGCGCCCAAAAATACCCGCCCGAAGGCCGGGGCGCCAAGTTCGTCCAGTGGAAAGAGGCCACAAAAAAGGGTGGGCTATAGCCTTGTGGCGTGGGGCTGGCCAACTTCGTCCGCCGGACTCGGAATGGCGCCAGACTTTGCGAGGCGCCTCCGTGTGCCAAAAATAGGCCGCGGGCACAGCCGCGCCCAAAAATACCCGCCCGAAGGCTGGGGCGCCAAATTCGTCCAGCGGAAAGAGGCCACAAAAACGGGTGGGCTATAGCCTTGGGGCGTGGGGCTGGCCAACTTCGTCCGCCGGACTCGGAATGGCGCCAGACTTTGCGTGCCGCCTCCGTGTGCCAAAAATAGGCCGCGGGCACAGCCGCGCCCAAAATAACCCCCCGAAAGCCCGGGCGCCAAGTTCGTCCAGCGGAAAGAGGCCACAAAAACGGGTGGGCTATAGACTTGGGGCGTGGGGCTGGCCAACTTCGTCCGCCGGACTCGGAATGGCGCCAGACTTTGCGAGGCGCCTCCGTGTGCCAAAAATAGGCCGCGGGCACAGCCGCGCCCAAAAATACCCGCCCGAAGGCCGGGGCGCCAAGTTCGTCCAGCGGAAAGAGGCCACAAAAACGGGTGGGCTATAGCCTTGGGTCGTGGGGCTGGCCAACTTCGTCCGCCGGACTCGGAATGGCGCCAGACTTTGCGAGGCGCCTCCGTGTGCCAAAAATAGGCCATGGGCACAGCCGCGCCCAAAAATACCCGCCCGAAGGCCGGGGCGCCAAGTTCGTCCAGCGGAAAGAGGCCACAAAAACGGGTGGGCTATAGCCTTGGGGCGTGGGGCTGGCCAACTCCGTCCGCCGGACTCGGAATGGCGCCAGACTTTGCGAGGCGCCTCCGTGTGCCAAAAATAGGCCGCGGGCACAGCCGCGCCCAAAAATACCCGCCCGAAGGCCGGGGCGCCAAGTTCGTCCAGCGGAAAGAGGCCACAAAAACGGGTGGGCTATAGCCTTGGGGCGTGGGGCTGGCCAACTTCGTCCGCAGGACTCGGAATGGCGCGAGACTTTGCGAGGCGCCTCCGTGTGCCAAAAATAGGCCGCGGGCACAGCCGCGCCCAAAAATACCCGCCCGAAGGCCGGCGCGCCAAGTTCGTCCAGCGGAAAGAGGCCACAAAAACGGGTGGGCTATAGCCTTGGGGCGTGGGGCTGCCCAACTTCGTCCGCCGGACTCGGAATGGCGCGAGACGTTGCGAGGCGCCTCCGTGTGCCCAAAATAGGCCGCGGGCACAGCCGCGCCCAAAAATACCCGCCCGAAGGCCGGGGCGCCAAGTTCGTCCAGCGGAAAGAGGCCACAAAAACGGGTGGGCTATAGCCTTGGGGGGTGGGGCTGGCCAACTTCGTCCGCCGGACTCGGAATGGCGCGAGACTTTGCAAGGCACCTCCGTGTGCCAAAAATAGGCCGCGGGCACAGCCGCGCCCAAAAATACCCGCCCGAAGGCCGGGGCGCCAAGTTCGTCCAGCGGAAAGAGGCCACAAAAACGGGTGGGCTATAGCCTTGGGGCGTGGGGCTGGCCAACTTCGTCCGCCGGACTCGGAATGGCGCCAGACTTTGCGAGGCGCCTCCGTGTGCCAAAAATAGGCCGCGGGCACAGCCGCGCCCAAAAATACCCGCCCGAAGGCCGGGGCGCCAAGTTCGTCCAGCGGAAAGAGGCCACAAAAACGGGTGGGCTATAGCCTTGGGGCGTGGGGCTGGCCAACTTCGTCCGCCGGACTCGGAATGGCGTCAGACTTTGCGAGGCGCCTCCGTGTGCCAAAAATAGGCCGCGGGCACAGCCGCGCCCAAAAATACCCGCCCGAAGGCCGGGGCGCCAAGTTCGTCCAGCGGAAAGAGGCCACAAAAACGGGTGGGCTATAGCCTTGGGGCGTGGGGCTGGCCAACTTCGTCCGCCGGACTAGGAATGGCGCCAGACTTTGCAAGGCGCCTCCGTGTGCCAAAAATAGGCCGCGGGCACAGCCGCGCCCAAAAATACCCGCCCGAAGGCCGGGGCGCCAAGTTCGTCCAGCGGAAAGAGGCCACAAAAACGGGTGGGCTATAGCCCTGGGGCGTGGGGCTGGCCCACTTCGTCCGCCGGACTCGGAATGGCGCGAGACTTTGCGAGGCGCCTCCGTGTGCCAAAAATAGGCCGCGGGCACAGCCGCGCCCAAAAATACCCGCCCGAAGGCCGGGGCGCCAAGTTCGTCCAGCGGAAAGAGGCCACAAAAACGGGTGGGCTATAGCCTTGGGGCGTGGGGCTGGCCAACTTCGTCCGCCGGACTCGGAATGGCGCGAGACTTTGCAAGGCACCTCCGTGTGCCAAAAATAGGCCGCGGGCACAGCCGCGCCCAAAAATACCCGCCCGAAGGCCGGGGCGCCAAGTTCGTCCAGCGGAAAGAGGCCACAAAAAAGGGTGGGCTATAGCCTTGGGGCGTGGGGCTGGCCAACTTCGTCCGCCGGACTCGGAATGGCGCCAGACTTTGCGAGGCGCCTCCGTGTGCTGTGGCCAAAGCCGCGGGCACAGCCGCGCCCAAACAGACCCGCCCGAAGGCCGGGGCGCCAAGTTCGTCCAGCGGAAAGAGGCCACTAATATTGGTGGGCTATAGCCTTGGGGGGTGGGGCTGGCCAACTTCGTCCGCCGGTACCGTAATGGCGCCTTACTTTGCGAGGCGCCTCCGTGTGCCAAAAATAGGCCGCGGGCACAGCCGCGCCCAAAAATACCCGGCCTTTCTCCGGGGCGCCTTGTTTGTCGAGGTGTTAGAGGCCCCAATAACGGGTGGGCTATAGCCTTGGGGCGTGGGGCTGGCCAACTTCGTCCGCCGGACTAGGAATGGCGCCAGTCTTTGCGAGGCGCCTCCGTGTGCCAAAAATAGGCCGCGGGCACAGCCGCGCCCACGGAAGACCGCCCGGAGGCCGGGGCGGCTAGGTCGTCCAGGGGAAAGAGGCCACCAAATGGGGTGGGCTATAGCGGGGGGGGGTGGGGCTGGCGGACGTCGTCCGCCGGACTCGGAATTGAGCGAGACTTTGCGAGGCGCCTCCGTGTGCCAAAAATAGGCCGCGGGCACAGCCGCGGCAAAAAATACCCGCCCAAGGGCCGGGGCGCCAAGTTCCTCCAGCGGAAAGAGGCCACAAACACGGGTGGGCTATAGCCTTGGGGGGTGGGGCTGGCCAACTTCGTCCGCCGGTCTCTGTCTGGCGCATGACTTTGCCAGGCGGCTCCGTGTGCCAAAAATAGGCCGCGGGCACAGCCGCGCCCAAAAATACCCGCCCGAAGGCCGGGGCGCCAAGTTCGTCCAGCGGAAAGAGGCCACACAACCGGGTGGGCTAGAGCCTTGGGGCTTGGGGCTGGCCAACGTCGTACGCCTGTATCGTATTGGCGCCAGACTTTGCGAGGCGCCTCCGTGTGCCAAAAATATGCCGCGGGCACAGCCGCGCCAAAAATACCCGCCCGAAGGCCGGGGCGCCAAGTTCGTCCAGCGGAAAGAGGCCACAAAAACGGCTGCGCTATAGCCTTCGGGGGAGGGGCTTCCCAACTTCGTCCGCCGGACTCGGAAAGCCGCGAGACTTCGCGAGGCCCCACCGAGTGCCAAAAATAGGCCGCGGGGACAGCCTCGCCGAAAATACCCGCCCCAAGGCCGGGGCGCCAAGTTCGTCCAGCGGAAAGAGGCCACAAAGGTGGGCTATAGCCTTGGGGGGTGGGGCTGGCCAACTTCGTCCGCCGGACTCGGAATGGCGCCAGACTTTGCGAGGCTCCTCCGTGTGCCAAAAATAGGCCGCGGGCACTGCCGCGCCCCAAAATACCCGCCCGAAGGCCGGGGCGCCAAGTTCGTCCAGCGGAAAGAGGCCACAAAAACGGGTGGACTATAGCCTTGGGGCGTGGGGCTGGCCAACTTCGTCCGCCGGACTCGGAATGGCGCCAGACTTTGCGAGGCGCCTCCGTGTGCCAAAAATAGGCCGCGGGCACAGCCGCGCCCAAAAATACCGGCCCGAAGGCCGGGGCGCAAAGTTCGTCCAGCGGAAAGAGGCCACAAAAACGGGTGGGCTATAGCCTTGGGGCGTGGGGCTGGCCAACTTCGTCCGCCGGACTCGGAATGGCGCGAGATTTTGCGAGGCGCCTCCGTGTGCCAAAAATAGGCCGCGGGCACAGCCGCGCCCAAAAATACCCGCCCAAAGGCCGGGCCGCAAAGTTCGTCCAGCGGAAAGAGGCCACAAAAACGGGTGGGCTATAGCCTTGGGGGGTGGGGCTGGCCAACTTCGTCCGCCGGACTCGGAATGGCGCGAGACTTTGCGAGGCTCCTCCGTGTGCCAAAAATAGGCCGCGGGCACAGCCGCACCCAAAAATACCCACCCGAAGGCCGGGGCGCCAAGTTCGTCCAGCGGAAAGAGGCCACAAAAACGGGTGGGCTATAGCCTTGGGGCGTGGGGCTGGCCAACTTCGTCCGCCGGACTCGGAATGGCGCGAGACTTTGCGAGGCGCCTCCGTGTGCCAAAATAAGGCCGCGGGCACAGACGCGCCCAAAATACCCACCCGAAGGCCGGGCGCCAAGTTCGTCCAGCGGAAAGAGGCCACAAAAGCGGGTGGGCTATAGCCTTGGGGCGTGGGGCTGGCCAACTGTCCGCCGGACTCGGAATGGCGCCAGACTTTGTGAGGCGCCTCCGTGTGCCAAAAATAGGCCGCGGGCACAGCCGCGTCCAAAATACCCCGCCCGAAGGCCGGGGCGCCAATTCGTCCAGCGGAAAGAGGCCACAAAAACCGGTTGGCGATAGCCGTGGGGGGTGGGGCTGGCCAACCGTCCGCCCGGACTCGGAATGGCGCCAGACTTTGCGAGGCACCTCCGTGTGCCAAAAATAGGCCGCGGGCACAGCCGCGCCAAAAAATACCCGCCCGAAGGCCGGGGCGCCAAGTTCGTCCAGCGGAATGAGGCCACAAAAACGGGTGGGCTATAGCCTTGAGGCGTGGGGCTGGCCAACTTCGTCCGCCGGACTCGGAATGGCGCGAGACTTTGCGAGGCACCTCCGTGTGCCAAAAATAGGCCGCGGGCACAGCCGCGCCCAAAAATACCCGCCCGAAGGCCGGGGCGCCAAGTTCGTCCAGCGGAAAGAGGCCACAAAAATGGGTGGGCTATAGCCTTGGGGGTTGGGGCTGGCCAACTTCGTCCGCCGGACTCGGAATGGCGCCAGACTTTGCGAGGCGCCTCCGTGTGCCAAAAATAGGCCGCGGGCACAGCCGCGCCCAAAAATACCCCCCCGAAGGCCGGGGCGCCAAGTTCGTCCAGCGGAAAGAGGCCACAAACACGGGTGGGCTATAGCCTTGGGGCGTGGGGCTGGCCAACTTCGTCCGCCGGACTCGGAATGGCGCGACACTTTGCGAGGCGCCTCCGTGTGCCAAAAATAGGCCGCGGGCACAGCCGCGCCCAAAAATACCCGCCCGAAGGCCGGGGCGCCAAGTTCATCTAGCGGAAAGAGGCCACAAAAACGGGTGGGCTATAGCCTTGGGGAGTGGGGCTGGCCAACTTCGTCCGCCGGACTCGGAATGGAGCCAGACTTTGCGAGGCGCCTCCGTGTGCCAAAAAAAGGCCGCGGGCACATACGAGCCCAAAAATACCCGCCCGAAGGCCGGGGCGCCCAGTTCGTCCCAGCGGAAAGAGGCCACAAAACGCGGGTGGGCTATAGCCTTGGGGGTGGGGCTGGCCAACTGTCCGCAGGACTCGGAATGGCGCCAGACTTTGCGAGGCGCCTCCGTGTGCCAAAAATAGGCCGCGGGCACAGCCGCGCCCAAAAATACCCGCCCGAAGGCCGGGGCGCCAAGTTCGTCCAGCGGAAAGAGGCCACAAAAACGGGTGGGCTATAGCCTTGGGGCGTGGGGCTGGCCAACTTCGTCCGCTGGACTAGGAATGGCGCCAGACTTTACGAGGCGCCTCCGTGTGCCAAAAATAGGCTGCGGGCACAGCCGCGCCAAAATACCCGCCCCAAGGCCGGGCGCCAAGTCGTCCAGCGGAAAGAGGCCACAAAAACGGGTGAGCTATAGCCTTGGGGCGTGGGGCTGGCCAACCGTCCGCCGGACTCGGAATGGCGCCAGACTTTGCGAGGCGCCTCCGTGTGCCAAAAATAGGCTGCGGGGCACAGCCGCGCCCAAAAATACCCGCCCGAAGGCCGGGCGCCAAGTCTCGTCCAGCGGAAAGAGGCCACAAACACGGGTGGGCTATAGCCTTGGGGCGTGGGGCTGGCCAACTCGGGCCGCCGGACTCGGAATGGCGCCAGACTTTGCGAGGCGCCTCCGTGTGCCAAAAATAGGCCGCGGGCACAGCCGCGCCCAAAAATACCCGCCCGAAGGCCGGGGCGCCAAGTTCGTCCAGCGGAAAGAGGCCACAAAAACGGGTGGGCTATAGCCTTGGGGCGTGGGGCTGGCCAACTTCGTCCGCCGGACTCGGAATGGCGCCAGACTTTTCGAGGCACCTCCGTGTGCCAAAAATAGGCCACGGGCACAGCCGCGTCCAAAAATACCCGCCCGAAGGCCGGGGCGCCAAGTTCGTCCAGCGGAAAGAGGCCACAAAAACGGGTGGGCTATAGCCTTGGGGTGTGGGGCTGGCCAACTTCGTCCGCCGGACTCGGAATGGTGCGAGACTTTGCGAGGCGCCTCCGTGTGCCAAAAATAGGCCGCGGGCACAGCCGCGCCCAAAAATACCCGCCCGAAGGCCGGGGCGCCAAGTTCGTCCTGCGGAAAGAGGCCACAAAACCGGGTGGGCTATAGCCTTGGGGGGTGGGGCTGGCCAACTTCGTCCGCCGGACTCGGAATGGCGCCAGACTTTGCGAGGCGCCTCCGTGTGCCAAAAAAAGGGCCGCGGGCACAGCCGAGCCCAAAATTACCCGCCGAACGGCCGGGGCGCCAAGTTCGTCCAGCGGAAAGAGGCCACACAAACGGGTGGGCTATAGCCTTGGGGGTGGGGCTGGCCAACTTCGTCCGCCGGACTCGGAATGGCGCGAGACTTTGCGAGGCGCCTCCGTGTGCCAAAAATAGGCCGCGGGCACAGCCGCTCCCAAAAATACCCGCCCGAAGGCCGGGGCGCCAAGTTCGTCCAGCGGAAAGAGGCCACAAAAACGGGTGGGCTATAGCCTCGGGGCGTGGGGCTGGCCAACTTCGTCCGCCGGACTCGGAATGGCGCGAGACTTTGCGAGGCGCCTCCGTGTGCCAAAAATAGGCCGCGGGCACAGCCGCGCCCAAAAATACCCGCCCGAAGGCCGGGGCGCCAAGTTCGTCCAGCGGAAAAGACGCCACAAAAACGGGTGGGCTATAGCCTTGGTGGGTGGGGCTGGCCCACTTCGTCCGCCGGACTCGGAATGGCGCCAGACTTTGCGAGGCGCCTCCGTGTGCCAAAAATAGGCCGCGGGCACAGCCGCGCCCATAAATACCCGCCCGAAGGCCGGGGCGCCAAGTTCGTCCAGCGGAAAGAGGCCACAAAAACGGGTGGGCTATAGCCTTGGGGCGTGGGGCTGGCCAACTTCGTCCGCCGGACTCGGAATGGCGCCAGACTTTGTGAGGCCCCTACGTGTGTCAAAAAAAGGCCGCGGGCACAGCCGCGCCCAAAAATACCCGCCCGAAGGCCGGGGCGCCAAGTTCGTCCAGCGGAAAGAGGCCACAAAAACGGGTGGGCTATAGCCTTGGGGGGTGGGGCTGGCCAACTTCGTCCGCCGGACTCGGAATGGTGCGAGACTTTGCGAGGCGTCTCCGTGTGCCAAAAATAGGCCGCGGGCACAGCCGCGCCCAAAAATACCCGCCCGAAGGCCGGGGCGCCAAGTTCGTCCAGCGGAAAGAGGCCACAAAAACGGGTGGGCTATAGCCTTGGGGCGTGGGGCTGGCCAACTTCGTCCGCCGGACTCGGAATGGCGCCAGACTTTGCGAGGCTCCTCCGTGTGACAAAATAGGCCGCGGGCACAGCCGCGCCAAAAATACTCGCCCGAAGGCCGGGCGCCAAGTTCGTCCCATGCGGAAAGAGGCCACAAAACGGGTGGGCAATACGCCTTGGGGGTGGGGCTGGCCAACTTCGTCCGCCGGACTCGGAATGGCGCCAGACTTTGCGAGGCGCCTCCGTGTGCCAAAAATAGGCCGCGGGCACAGCCGCGCCCAAAATTCCCGCCCGAAGGCCGGGGCGCCAAGTTCGTCCAGCGGAAAGAGGCCACAAAAACGGGTGGGCTATAGCCTTGGCGCGTGGGGCTGGCCAACTTCGTCCGCCGGACTCGGAATGGCGCCAGACTTTGCGACGCGCCTCCGTGTGCCAAAAATAGGCCGCGGGCACAGCCGCGCCCAAAAATACCCGCCCGAAGGCCGGGGCGCCAAGTTCGTCCAGCGGAAAGAGGCCACAAAAACGGTTGGGCTATAGCCTTGGGGCGTGGGGCTGGCCAACTTCGTCCGCCGGACTCGGAATGGCGCCAGACTTTGCGAGGTGCCTCCGTGTACGAAAAATAGGCCGCGGGCACAGCCGAGCCCAAAAATACCCGCCCGAAGGTCGGGGCGCCAAGTTCGTCCAGCGGAAAGAGGCCACAAAAACGGGTGGGCTATAGCCTTGGGGGGTGTGGCTGGCCAACTTCGTCCGCCGGACTCGGAATGGCGCCAGACTTTGCGAGGTGCCTCCGTGTGCGAAAAATAGGCCGCGGGCACAGCCGAGCCCAAAAATACCCGCCCGAAGGTCGGGGCGCCAAGTTCGTCCAGCGAAAAAATGGCCAAAAAACGGGTGGGCTATAGACTTGGGGGGAGGGGCTGGCCAACTTCGTCCGCCGGACTCAGAATGGGGCGAGACTTTGCGAGCGGCCTCCGCGTGCCACAAATAGGTCACGGGCACAGCCGTGCCCAAAACTAACTGCCCGAAGGCCGGGGCGCCAAGTTCGTCCAGCGGAAAAATGGCCAAAAAATGGGTGGGTTATAGCCTTGGGGGGTGGGGCTGGCCAACTTCGTCCGCCGGACTCGGAATGGGGCGAGACTTTGCGAGCGGCCTCCGCGTGCCACAAATAGGCCTCGGACACAGCCGCGTCCAAAAATACCCACCCGAAGGCCGGGGCGCCAAGTTCGTCCAGCGGAAAAAGGCCACAAAAACGGGTGGGTTATAGCCTTGGGGGGAGGGGCTGGCCAACTTCGTCTGCCGGACTCAGAATGGGCGAGAGTTTTCTGAGCGGCCTCCGCGTGCCAAAAATTTTCCGCGGGCACAGCCGCGCCCAAAAATAACTGCCCGAAGGCCGGGGCGCCAAGTTCGTCCAGCGGAAAAATGGCCAAAAAACGGGTGGGCTATAGACTTGGGGGGAGGGGCTGGCCAACTTCGTCCGCCGGACTCGGAATGGGGCGAGACTTTGCGAGCGACCTCCGCGTGCCACAAATAGGTCACGGGCGCAGCCGCGCCCAAAAATAACTGCCCGAAGGCTGGGGAGCCAAGTTCGTCCAGCGGAAAAATGGCCAAAAAACGGGTGGGCTATAGCCTTGGGGGGAGGGGTGGCCTACTTCGTCCGCCGGACTCGGAATGGCGCGAGACTTTGCGAACGGCCTCCGTGTGCCAAAAATAGGCCGCGGGCACAGCCGCGCCCAAAAATACTCGCCCGAAGGCCGGGGCGCCAAGTTCGTCCAGCGGAAAATGGCCACAAAAATGGGTGGGCTATAGCCTTGGGGGGTGGGTCTGGACGACTTCGTCCGCCGGACTCGGAATGGCGCGAGACTTTGCGAGGCGGCTCCGTGTGCCAAAAATAGGCCGCGGGCACAGCCGCGCCCAAAAATACCCGCCCGAAGGACGGGGCCCCAAGTTCGTCCAGCGGAAAATGGACACAAAAACGGGTGGGCTATAGCCTTGGGGGGTGGGGCTGCCCAACTTCGTCCGCCGGACTAGGAATGGCGCGAGACTTTGCGAGGCGCCTCCGTGTGCCAAAAATAGGCCGCGGGCACAGCCGAACCCAAAATACCCGCACGAAGGCCGGGGCGCCAAGTTCGTCCAGCGGAAAATGGCCACAAAAACGGGTGGGCTATAGCCTTGGGGGGTGGGGCTGGCCCACTTCGTCCGCCGGACTCGGAATGGGGCGAGACTTTGCGAGGCGCCTCCGTGTGCCGAAAATAGGGCGCGGGCACAGCCGCGCCCAAAAATACACGCCCGAAGGCCGGGGCGCCAAGTTCGTCCTGCGGAAAATGGCCACAAAAACGGGTGGGCTATAGCCTTGGGGGGTGGGGCCGGCCAACTTCGTCCGGCGGACTCGGAATGGCGCGAGACTTTGCGAGGCGCCTCCGTGTACCTAAAATTCTCCGCGGGCACAGCCGCGCCCAAAAATACCCGCCCGAAGGACGGGCCCCAAGTTCGTCCAGCGGAAATGGCCACAAAAACGGGTGGGCTATAGCCTTGGGGGGTGGGGCTGCCCGACTTCGTCCGCCGGACTCGAAATGGCGCGAGACTTTACGAGACCCCTCCGTGTACCAAAAATAGGCCGAGGGCACAGCCTCGCCCAAAAATACCCGCCCGAAGGCCGGGGCGCCAAGTTCGTCCAGCGGAAAATGGCCACAAAAACGGGTGGGCTATAGCCTTGGGGGGTGGGGCTGGCCCACTTCGTCCGCCGGACTCGGAATGGCGTGAGACTTTGCGAGGCATCTCCGTGTGCCAAAAGTAGGCTGCGGGCTCAGCCGAGCCCAAAATACCCGCACGAAGGCCGGGGCGCCAAGTTCGTCCAGCGCAAAAAGGCCAGAAAAACGGGTGGGCTATAGCCTTGGGGGGTGGGGCTGGCCAACTTCGTCCGCCGGACTCGGAATGGTGCGAGACTTTGCGAGGCACCTCCGTGTGCCGAAAATAGGCCGCGGGCACAGCCGCGCCCAAAAATACCCGCCCGAAGGCCGGGGCGCCAAGTTCGTCCAGCGGAAAATAGCCACAAAAACGGGTGGGCTATAGCCTTGGGGGGTGGGGCTGGCCCACTTCGTCCGCCGGACTCGGAATGGCGCGACACTTTGCGAGGCGCCTCCGTGTGCCAAAAATAGGCCGCGGGCACAGCCGCGCCTGAAAATACCCGCCCGAAGGACGGGGCCCCAAGTTCGTCCAGCGGAAAATGGCCACAAAAACGGGTGGGCTATAGCCTTGGGGGGTGGGGCTGCCCAACTTCGTCCGCCGGACTCGGAATGGCGCGAGACTTTGCGAGGCGCCTCCGTGTGCCAAAAATAGGCCGCGGGCACAGCCGAGCCCAAAAATACTCGCCCGAAGGCCGGGGCGCCAAGTTCGTCCAGCGGAATGGCCACAAAAACGGGTGGGCTATAGCCTTGGGGGGTGGGGCTGGCCAACTTCGTCCGCCGGACTCGGAATGGCGCGAGACTTTGCGAGGCGCCTCCGTGTGCCAAAAATAGGCCGCGGGCACAGCCGCGCCCAAAAATACTCGCCCGAAGGCCGGGGCGCCAAGTTCGTCCAGCGGAATGGCCACAAAAACGGGTGGGCTATAGCCTTGGGGGGTGGGGCTGGCCCACTTCGTCCGTCGGACTCGGAATGGCGCGAGACTTTGCGAGTCGCCTCCGTGTGCCAAAAATAGGCCGCGGGCACAGCCGAGCCCAAAATACCCGCACGAAGGCCGGGGCGCCAAGTTCGTCCAGCGCAAAAATGCCAGAAAAACGGGTGGGCTATAGCCTTGGGGGGTGGGGCTGGCCAACTTCGTCTGCCGGACTCGGAATGGTGCGAGACTTTGCGAGGCACCTCCGTGTGCCGAAAATAGGCCACGGGTACAGCCGCGCCCGAAAATACCCGCCCGAAGGACGGGGCCCCAAGTTCGTCCAGCGGAAAATGGCCACAAAAACGGGTGGGCTATAGCCTTGGGGGGTGGGGCTGCCCAACTTCGTCCGCCGGACTCGGAATGGCGCGAGACTTTACGAGGCACCTCCGTGTGCCAAAAATAGGCCGCGGGCACAGCCGAGCCCAAAAATACTCGCCCGAAGGCCGGGGCGCCAAGTTCGTCCAGCGGAATGGCCACAAAAACGGGTGGGCTATAGCCTTGGGGGGTGGGGCTGGCCCACTTCGTCCGTCGGACTCGGAATGGCGCGAGACTTTGCGAGTCGCCTCCGTGTGCCAAAAGTAGGCCGCGGGCACAGCCGAGCCCAAAATACCCGCACGAAGGCCGGGGCGCCAAGTTCGTCCAGCGCAAAAATGCCAGAAAAACGGGTGGGCTATAGCCTTGGGGGGTGGGGCTGGCCAACTTCGTCCGCCGGACTCGGAATGGCGCGACACTTTGCGAGGCGCCTCCGTGTGCCAAAAATAGGCCGCGGGCACAGCCGCGCCTGAAAATACCCGCCCGAAGGACGGGGCCCCAAGTTCGTCCAGCGGAAAATGGCCACAAAAACGGGTGGGCTATAGCCTTGGGGGGTGGGGCTGCCCAACTTCGTCCGCCGGACTCGGAATGGCGCGAGACTTTACGAGGCGCCTCCGTGTGCCAAAAATAGGACGCGGGCACAGCCGCGCCCAATAATACCCGCCCGAAGGCCGGGGCGCCAAGTTCGTCCAGCGGAAAATGGCCACAATAACGGGTGGGCTATAGCCTTGGGGGGTGGGGCTGCCCAACTTCGTCCGCCGGACTCGGAATTGCGTGACACTTTGCGAGGCGCCTCCGTGTGCCAAAAATAGGCCGCAGACAGAGCCGTGCCCGAAAATACCCGCCCGAAGGACGGGGCCGCAAGTTCGTCCAGCGGGAAATGGCCACAAATACGGGTGGGCTATAGCCTTGGGGGGTGGGGCTGGCCAACTTCGTCCGCCGGACTCGGAATGGCGCGAGACTTTGCGAGATGCCTCCGTGTGCCTAAAATAGGCCGCGGACACAGCCGCGCCCAAAAATACCCGGCCGAAGGCCGGGGCGCCAAGTTCGTCCAGCGGAAAATGGCCACAAAAACGGGTGGGCTATAGCCTTGGGGGGTGGGGCTGGCCAACTTCGTCCGCCGGACTCGGAATGGCGCAAGACTTTGCGAGGCGCCTCCGTGAACCAAAAATAAGCCGCGGGCACAGCCGCGCCCAAAAATACCCGCCCGAAGGCCGGGGCGCCAAGTTCGTCCAGCGGAAATTAGCCACAAAAACGGGTGGGCTATAGCCTTGGGGGGTGGGGCTGGCCCACTTCGTCCGCCGGACTCGGAATGGCGCGACACTTTGCGAGGCACCTCCGTGTGCCAAAAATAGGCCACGGGCACAGCCGCGCCCGAAAATACCCGCCCGAAGGACGGGGCCCCAAGTTCGTCCAGCGGAAAATGGCCACAAAAACGGGTGGGCTATAGCCTTGGGGGGTGGGGCTGGCCAACTTCGTCCACCGGACTCGGAATGGCGCGAGACTTTGCGAGGCGCCTCCGTGTGCCAAAAATAGGCCGCGGGCACAGCCGAGCCCAAAAATACTCGCCCGAAGGCCGGGGCGCCAAGTTCGTCCAGCGGAATGGCCACAAAAACGGGTGGGCTATAGCCTTGGGGGGTGGGGCTGGCCAACCGTCGTCCGCGGACTCGGAATGGCGCGAGACTTTGCGAGGCACCTCCGTGTGCCAAAAATAGGCCGCGGGCACCGCCGAGCCAAAAATACGCGCCCGAAGGCCGGGGCGCCAAGTTCGTCCAGCGGAATGGCCACAAAAACGGGTGGGCTATAGCCTTGGGGGGTGGGGCTGGCCCACTTCGTCCGTCGGACTCGGAATGGCGCGAGACTTTGCGAGTCGCCTCCGTGTGCCAAAAGTAGGCCGCGGGCACAGCCGAGCCCAAAATACCCGCACGAAGGCCGGGGCGCCAAGTTCGTCCAGCGCAAAAATGCCAGAAAAACGGGTGGGCTATAGCCTTGGGGGGTGGGGCTGGCCAACTTCGTCTGCCGGACTCGGAATGGTGCGAGACTTTGCGAGGCACCTCCGTGTGCCGAAAATAGGCCACGGGCACAGCCGCGCCCGAAAATACCCGCCCGAAGGACGGGGCCCCAAGTTCGTCCAGCGGAAAATGGCCACAAAAACGGGTGGGCTATAGCCTTGGGGGGTGGGGCTGCCCAACTTCGTCCGCCGGACTCGGAATGGCGCGAGACTTTACGAGGCACCTCCGTGTGCCAAAAATAGAACGCGGGCACAGCCGCGCCCAATAATACCCGCCCGAAGGCCGGGGCGCCAAGTTCGTCCAGCGGAAAATGGCCATTAAAACGGGTGGGCTATAGCCTTCGGGGGTGCGGCTGGCCAACTTCGTCCGCCGGACTCGGAATTACGTGACACTTTGCGAGGCGCCTCCGTGTGCCAAAAATAGGCCGCAGACAGAGCCGTGCCTGAAAATACCCGCCCGAAGGACGGGGCCCCAAGTTCGTCCAGCGGGAAATGGCCACAAATACGGGTGGGCTATAGCCTTGGGGGGTGGGGCTGGCCAACTTCGTCCGCCAAACTCGGAATGGCGCGAGACTTTGCGAGATGCCTCCGTGTGCCTAAAATAGGCCGCGGACACAGCCGCGCCCAAAAATACCCGGCCGAAGGCCGGGGCGCCAAGTTCGTCCAGCGGAAAATGGCCATTAAAACGGGTGGGCTATAGCCTTCGGGGGTGGGGCTGGCCAACTTCGTCCGCCGGACTCGGAAAGGCGCAAGACTTTGCGAGGCACCTCCGTGAACCAAAACTAAGCCGCGGGCACAGCCCCGCCCAAAAATACCCGCCCGAAGGCCGGGGCGCCAAGTTCGTCCAGCGGAAAAAGGCCACAAAAACGGGTGGGCTATAGCCTTGGGGGGTGGGGCTGGCCAACTTCGTACGCCGGACTCGGAATGGCGCAAGACTTTGCGAGGCGCCTCTGTGTGCCAAAAATATGCCGCGGGCACAGCTGCGCCCAAAAATACCCGCCCGAAGGACGGGGCCCCAAGTTCGTCCAGCGGAAAATGGCCACAAAAACGGGTGGGCTATAGCCTTGGGGGGTGGGGCTGCCCAACTTCGTCCGCCGGACTAGGAATGGCGCGAGACTTCGCGAGGCGCCTCCGTGTGCCAAAAATAGGCCGCGGGCACAGCCACGCCCAAAAATACCCTCCCGAAGGCCGGGGCGCCAAGTTCGTCCAGCGGAAAATCGCCACAAAAACGGGTGGGCTATAGCCTTGGGGGGTGGGGCTGACCAACTTCGTCCGCGGGACTCGGAATGGCACGAGACTTTGCGATGCGCCTCTGTGTGCCAGAAATAGGCCGCGGGCACAGCCGCGCCCAAAAATACCCGCCCGAAGGCTGGGGCGCCAAGTTCGTCCATCGGAAAATGGCCACAAAAACGGGTGGGCTATAGCCTTGGGGGGTGGGGCTGGCCAACTTCGTCCGCCGGACTCGGAATGGCATGAGACTTTGCGAGGCGCCTCCGTGTCCCAAAAATAGGCCGCGGACACAGCCGCACCCAAAAATACCCGTCCGAAGGCCGGGGCGCCAAGTTCGTCCAGCGGAAAATCGCCACAAAAACGGGTGGGCTATAGCCTTGGGGGGTGGGGCTGACCAACTTCGTCCGCGGGACTCGGAATGGCACGAGACTTTGCGATGCGCCTCTGTGTGCCAGAAATAGGCCGCGGGCACAGCCGCGCCCAAAAATACCCGCCCGAAGGCCGGGGCGCCAAGTTCGGCCAGAGGAAAATGGCCACAAAAACGGGTGGGCTATAGCCTTGCGGGGTGGGGCTGGCCAACTTCGTCCGCCGGACTCGGAACGGCGCGAGACTTCGCGAGGCGCCTCCGTGTGCCAAAAATAGGCCGCGGGCACAGCCACGCCAAAAAATACCCTCCCGAAGGCCGGGGCGCCAGGTTCGTCAAGCGGAAAATGGCCACAAAAACGGGTGGGATATAGCCTTGGGGGGTGGGGCTGGCCGACTTCGTCCGCCGGACTCGGAATGGCGTTAGACTTTACGAGGCGCCTCCGTGTGCTAAAAATAGGCCGCGGGCACAGCCGCGCCCAAAAATACCCGCCCGAAGGCCGGGGCGCCAAGTTCATCCAGCGGAAAATGGACACAACAACGGGTGGGCTATAGCCTTGGAGGTTGGGGCTGGCCGACTTCGTCCGCCGGACTCGGAATGGCGCGAGAATTTACGAGGCACCTCCGTGTGAGAAAAAATAGGCCACGGGCACGGCCACGCCCAAAAATACCCGCCCGAAGGCCTCGGCGCCAAGTTCGTCCAGCGGAAAAAGGCCACAAAAATGGGAGGGCTATAGCCTTGGTGGGTGGGGCTGGCCAACTTCGTCCGCCGGACTCGGAATGGCGAGAGAATTTGCGAGGCGCCTCCGTGTGCCAAAAATAGGCCGCGGGCGCAGCCGCGCCAAAAAATACCCGCCCGAAGCCCGCGGCGCCAAGTTCATCCAGCAGAAAAAGGCCACAAAAACAGGTGGGCTATAGGCTTGGGGGGTGGGGCTGGCCAACTTCGTCCGTCGGACTCGGAACGGCGCGAGACTATGCGAGCGGCCTCTGGGTGCCAAAAATAGGCCCTGGGCACAGCCGCGCCCAAAAATAACCGCCCGAAGGCCGGGGCGCCAAGTTCGTCCAGCGGAAAAGGGCCACAAAAACGGGTGGGCTATAGCCTAGGGGGGTGGGGCTGGCAAACTTCGTCCGCCGGACTTGGAATTGCGCGAGACTTTGCGGGCGGCCTCCGTATGCCAAAAGTAGGCTCCGTGCACAGCCGCGCCCACAAATAACTGCCCGAAGGCCGGGGCGCCAAGTTCGTCCACCAGAAAAAGGCCACAAAAACGGGTGGGCTATAGCCTAGGGGGGTTGGGCTGGCCAACTTCGTCCGCCGGACTCGGAATGACGCGAGACTTTGCGAGCAGCCTCCGTGTGCCAAAAATAGGCCACGGGCACAGCTACGCCCAAAAATACCCGCCGGAAGGCCGCGGCGCCTAGTTCGTCCAGTGGAACAAGACCACAAAAATGGGTGGGGTATAGCCTTGGGGGGTGGGGCTGGCCAACTTCGTCCGCCGGACTCGGAATGGCGCGAGACTTTGCGAGGCGCCCCCGTGTGCTAACAATAGGCCGCGGGCACAGCCGCGCCCAAAAATACCTGCCCGAAGGCCGCGGCGCCAAATTCGTCCAGCGGAAAAAGGCCACAAAAACGGGTGGGCTATAGCCTTGGGGGGTGGGGCTGGCCAACTTCGTCCGCCGGACTCGGAATGGAGCGAGACTTTGTGAGGCACCTCCGTGTGCCAAAAATAGGCCGCGGGCGCAGCCGCGCCCAAAAATACCCGCCCGAAGGCCGCGGCGCCAAGTTCGTCCAGCGGAAAAAGGCCACAAAAACGGGTGGGCTATAGCCTTGGGGGGTGGGGCTGGCCCACTTCGTCCGCCGGACTCGGAATGGCGGGATACTTTGCGAGGTGCCTCCGTGTACCAAAAATAGGCCACGGACACAGCCGCATCCAAAAATTCCCGCCCGAAGGCCTCGGCGCCAAGCTCGTCAAGCGGAAAAAGGCCACAAAAACGGGTGGGCTATAGCCTTGGGGGGTGGGGCTGGCCAACTTCGTCCGCCGGACTCGGAATGGCGCGAGACTTTGTGAGGCACCTCCGTGTGCCAAAAATAGGCCGCGGGCACAGCCGCACCCAAAAATACCCGCCTGAAGGCCGCGGTGCCAAGCTCGTCCAGCGGAAAAAGGCCACAAAAACGGGTGGGCAATAGCCTTGGGGGTTGGGCTGGTCGACTTCGTCCACCGGACTCGGAATGGCGCGAGACTCTGTAAGGCACCTCCGTATGCCAAAAATAGGCCGCGGGCACAGCCGCGTCCAAAAATACCCGCCCGAAGGCCGCGGCGCCAAGTTCGTCCAGGGGAAAAAGGCCACAAAAACGGGTGGGCTATAGCCTTGGGGGGTGGGGCTGGCCAACTTCGTCCGCCGGAGTCGGAATGGCGTGAGACTTTGTAAGGCGCCTCCGTGTGCCAAAAATAGGCTGCAGGCACAGCCGCGCCCAAAAATACCCACCCGAAGGCCGCGTCGCCAAGTTCCTCCAGCGGAAAAAGGCCAGAAAAACGGGTGGGCTATAGCCCTGGGGGGTGGGGCTGGCCAACTTCGTCCGCCGGACTCGGAATGGCGCGAGACTTTGCGAGGCGCCTCATTGTGCCAAAAATATGCCGCGGGCACAGCCGCGCCCAAAAATACCCGCCCGAAGGCTGCGGCGCCAAGTTTGTCCAGCGGAAAAAGGCCACAAAAACGGGTGGGCTACAGCCTTGGGGGGTGGTGCTGGCCAACTTCGTCCGCCGGACTCGGAATGGCGCGAGACCTGGCGAGGCACCTCCGTGTGCCGAAAATAGGCCGCGGGCACAGCCGCACCCAAAAATACTCGCCCGAAGGCCGCGGCGCCAAGTTCGTCCAGCGGAAAAAGGCCACAAAAACGGGTGGGCTATAGCCTTGGGGGGTGGGGCTGGCCGACTTAGTCCGCCGGACTCGGAATGGCGCGAGACTTTACGAGGCACCTCCGTGTGCCAAAAATAGGCCTCGGCCACAGCCGCGCCCAAAAATACCCGCACGAAGGCCGCGGCGCAAAGTTCGTCCAGCGGAAAAAGGCCACAAAAACGGGTGGGCTATAGCCTTGGGGGGTGGGGCTGGCGTACTTCGTCCGCCGGACTCGGAATGGCGTGAGACTTTGCGAGGCGCCTCCATGTGCCAAAAATAGGCCGCGGGCACAGCCGCGCACAAAAATACCCGGCCGAAGGCCGCGGCGCCAAGTTTGTCCAGCGGAAAAAGGCCACAAAAACGGGTGGGCTATAGCCTTAGTGGGT
>JAUJEF010000412.1:0-77000 GCA_030444885.1 Citrus sp. QX-2021 | reverse complement strand
TATCATGATTCATTCAACAAAATTAATATGGAAAGAATTATTACCAAAACAATTAAATCATCTTGCCTCATCTTTTTCTCCTAGATCATGCTCAAATGATTATCCTCACAAGCTTTCATCAAAGAACTTCTCCACCTTTCCTTGATTGTGGTACCTACAAAACAAATTCAAGTTGTGTGCTTTGGTACCCAAATATTCTTGGGTCCTTGAGTGTTAGCAATGGTTCCTTTTGGAACCCAAATACATTTTGCTCCATAATATGCATTTCTTTTCACTGAACATCTAAAACTCATATGACCATTTTGATTGCAATAATGACAAACAATTTTATGATCACTTGTGGAGGTAGCCTTAACAAAATAATTCTTATAATATTTTTGTTTCAAATAAGGCTTATACCCAAGTCCTCCTTTATCAAACACACATTTTTGAGTGCTTAGTAATTTTTCTAAGTTCTTTTGACCATTTGTGAATTTTAACACAATTTCATTGAGCTCATTACTCTTTTTCTTAAACACTTCATTTTCTTTCATCAACTCATCAACATGTGATTTTTCATGCTCATATGAAATACTTTGTTTACCTTTAAATGATGCAATTCTATCATGCAACATTTTATTATCTAACTCTAATCCTTTAATCTTTTTATTTAATGAATCATTGCATTTTTGTAAAGCATCCTTTTCATTTTTCAAGTCATCTACATATGATTCTAGATGCTCATGTGAAGTGCTAGGTTTCTCATTTGATAATGCAACTCTATCATGCAATGTTTTATTCTCTAATTCTAGGCATGTAATCTTTGCACTTAGAGATTCATTCTCATTTGTGAGCTTTACCATTTTCTTTTTAAGACATGCATTCTTTTTACCAATTTTTATCCAATTATCATGCAATTCTTTAAAAGCATCATATAATTCATCATAAGTAGAAAGATCATTTACCTCATCAAGTTCATCATCCGATTCATCTCCAATTGCCATGAGAGCTAGATTTGTCATTTCTTGATGCTCTTCACCATCACTTGTTTCCTCATCGCTATCATCCCATGTGGCTACCATTGCGCTCTTCTTGAGCTTGTTGAGAAGAGGGCATTCCGTTCTTATATGACCGGGCTTCTTGCACTCATAACATTTGATTACTTCCTTCTTCTCCTTTCGGTTCTTGAGGTCTCTAGATTTTCTTCGCTCACCGGATTTCTTAAAAAGTTTTCTAAGCCTCCTAGCCAGCATATCCATCTCCTCCTCATCCAGCTCGCTTTCCTCATCACTTTCATGTTTCAAGGCTTTGAGAGCAATACTTTTCTTCTTCTCCTCATTGCCTCTTTCGGCTGCCAAGTCTTCCTCATAAGAAATAAGAGAACCAATTAAATCATCAATAGGTAAAATATTTAAATCTTTGGCTTCCTCAATGGCAGTCCTTTTTGGTCTCCATTCCTTAGGTAGCGACCTAATGATTTTCTTAACTTTCTCGCTATTTGAAAAGGTCTTTCCTAGGGCTCCTAGAGTGTTCACTATGTCCGTAAATCTAGTATACATAGAATACACACTCTCATTTTGTTCCATTTGAAATAATTCATATTGTCGAGTGTACCTACTAATTTTAGACTCTTTCACTTGATTCGTGCCTTCATAAACAACTTCAAGTTTGTGCCAAATTTTATTAGCACTTTCACAACTAAACACTCTATGAAACTCTTTCTTATCAAGTGCACAAAACAAGGCATTCATGGCTTTGGAATTTAAAGAAGCTTTTCTCTTTTCCAATTCATTCCATTCCCGTGAAGGTTTTGGAATATCTTTCCCGACTTCATTTTTAGTCAAAGGCATAAATGGACCATCACAAACAATTTCCCAAATTTCATAATCTAAAGCTTGTAAATAAATTCTCATCCTAGTTTTCCAATAAGGATAATCATTGCCGTCAAAGAACGGTGGTCTAAGTGTGGATTGTCCTTCCCTAAAGGTTGAGTCATTATGGGTTGCCATGAATCTTTAACTCTAGACGGTTAAGTCTACACAAGAGCACCTCGCTCTGATACCAAATGAAATGCAAGTTATGCAACCAAAGAGGGGGGGTGAATTGGGATATTAAACATTTATGCAATACAATTCGCACAACAATTTAATCTATTGCCTTAATCAAATCAAAACAATAAATTCATTCAAGCACAATATTAAAAGAGTAAGGGAAGAGAAAACAAACACAAGAATTTTTACGTGGTTCAGCTATCCCCGCCTACGTCCACGCCTCCAAGCTCACCCGGCTTGAGGATTTCACTATCCAAGCCTCCCAAGGCTTCAAATGTTTACAATTGACTTCCAAGGTGTCAATGGACCTTTACAACAAGAGATTATATCCCCAATCTCTTCTCCCCAAGTGTTTCCCACACTTGTACACTCACAATTTGATAAGAAATGAAAATCACAATAATGAAACTCTCTTTAAGAGTGGATAATAAATTATAGCTCAATAATGATTCAATAAATGATGATTTGCGAAATGGAAGCTCAATATATGTTATATGATCTTATATTTGCTTGTGTTAGTTCTTAAAATGAAGTTTGAGTTGAGTTTTTATAGTGAAAGCCCAAAAACTAGCCGTTATAGGCAAATTCCAGCACTCAAGCGGTTAGCCGCTTGATTATCCGGCTAGCCGCTCAGGAACAGTAATATTACCAAAACTTTCTATAATTATATTATCGCCCAAAACATCAGAAAACTTTACAAATAGGTCTAATTTCAGAACTTCCTAAAAATAGTTGTCTTTCCCAAACTTTTTGAAATTATGTATGGCCCCAAAGATTTTATTGTTTCACACAAAGGTCCTTTTCAATCATAATACCCATATTTTTCAAAGTTCTCAAAACCTTTCACTTTAGTCCAAAAAATTCATAAATTATAGTATGGCCCAAAACATTTCAAATGTTTGTAAAAACGTCCAACTCCGAAATTTAATACTTATTAAAATCAAAGATTTCAAATCTTAGCATTTAAGTCCAAATTACTTAAATTCACAAAATACTTTTCTTTATAAAAACAAAAACTTTTAGTTTATGAAAATTATTTAATTAAATTAATTTCTTGAGCTTCTCAAATGCTAAATCAAACATCAATTAAATCATACCGACTTTACAAGAATTTATTGCACTAATTTGTTCGTTGAGCTCTAGACTATTCTTGATGTCGCCGTTGTCCGTTGAGTGTCTTCAATCTTGATTTCACTTGATTTACTTGTATAAATATTATCCTTCAAAAACTAGTGAAAATGTGAAATACAATATTTATTAAATCACTCAATACATATGTTTGTTATCATCAAAATTATATTATGTATAGCCCTTTAGGCTAACAATCTCCCCCTTTTTGATGATGACAAACATCTCATGTATTTTGACATTTGTACTCCCCCTTAATACATGGCATATATAATTAAACATATAAATCAAATTTAAAACAAAAACTCCCCCTGAATATTTGATTTATGATAATTTGTAAGCTCCCCCTTAATATTTCAAAACCATGCATAAATACTTGAAATACAAAATATGTTTTACATATCTTCATATTCAAAATACATGACTTCTCCCCCTTCATCATCAAAATTACTACAAATTCATGCTAAGATCAATAATATATCAATGGTTAATCAAGAAACATATAATAACCAAACATCCAATTAACCATTAAATGATCATGAACCATTATCCCGAGGGGCCTCGGGATGCCAAAAATAAGCCGCGGGCAAAGCCGCGCCCAAAAATAAGGGCCTGATGGTCGTGGTGCCAAAATCCCCCAGTGGAAAAATGGCCAAAAAACGGGTGGGCTATAGCCTGGGTGGGGGGCGCGGGCGAAGTTCGTCCGCCGGACTCGGACTGGGGCGAGACATTGTGAGGGGCCTCGGGGTGCCAAAACTAAGCCGCGGGCAAAGCCGCGCCCAAAAATAAGCGCCGGAAGGTCGTGGTGCCAAAACCCCCCAGCGGAAAAATGGCCAAAAAACGGGTGGGATATAGCCTTGGTGGGGGGCGCGGGCGAAGTTCGTCCGCCGGACTCGGAATGGGACGAGACTTTGCGAGGGGCCTCGGGGTGCCAAAAATAAGCCATGGGAAAAGCCGCGCCCAAAAATAAGTGCCCGAAGATCGTGGTGCCAAAATCCCCGGGCGGAAAAATGGGCAAAAAACGGGTGGGCTATAGCCTGGGTGGGGGGCGCGGGCGAAGTTCGTCCGCCGGACTCGGAATGGGGCGAGACATTGTGAGGGGCCTCGGGGTGCCAAAACTAAGCCGTGGGAAAAGCCGCGCCCAAAAATAAGCGCCGGAAGGTCGTGGTGCCAAAACCCCCCAGCGGAAAAATGGTCAAAAAAACGGGTGGGCTATAGCCTTGGTGGGGGGCGCGGGCGAAGATCGTCCGCCAGACTCGGAATGGGGCGAGGCTTTTCGAACGGCCTCGGGTGCCAAAAATAAGCCGCGGAAAAAGCCGCGCCCAAAAATAAGTGCCCGAAGGTCGTGGTACCGAAACCCCCCAGCGGAAAAATGGCCAAAAAACGGGTGGGCTATAGCCTTGGTGGGGAGCGCGGGCGAAGTTCATCTGCCAGACTCGGAATGGGGCGAGACTTTGCGAGGGGCCTCGGGGTGCAAAAAATAAGATGCGGGCAAAACCGCGCCCAAAATAAGCGCCCGAAGATCGTGGTGGCAAAACCCCCCAGCGGAAAAATGGCCAAAAAACGGCTAGGCTATAGCCTTGTGGGGAGAGCGAGCGAAGTTCGTCCGCCGGACTCGGAATGGGGCGAGACTTTGCGAGGGGCCTTAGGGTACCAAAACTAAGCCGCGGGCAAAGCCGCACCCAAAAATAAACGCCTGAAGATCGTGGTGCCAAAACCCCCCAGCGGGAAAATGGCCAAAAAACGAGTGGGCTATAGCCTTGGTGGGGGGCGCGGGCGAAGTTCTTCCTCCGGACTCGGAATGGAGTGAGACTTTGCGAGGGGCCTCGGGGTGCCAAAAATAAGCCGCGGACAAAGCCGCGCCCAAAAATAAGTGCCCGAAGGTCGTGGTGCCAAAACCCCCCAGCGGAAAAATGGCCAAAAAACGGGTGGGCTATAGCCTTGGTGGGGGGCGCGGGCGAAGTTCGTCCGCCGGACTCGGAATGGGGCGAGACTTTGCAAGGGGGCTCGGGGAGCCAAAAATAAGCGACCGAAGATCGTGGTGCCAAAACCCCCCAGCGGAAAAATGGCCAAAAAACGGGTGGGCTATAGCCTTGGTGGGGGGCGCGGGCAAAGTTCGTCCGCCGGACTCAGAATGGGGCGAGACTTTGCGAGGGGCCTCGGGGTGCAAAAAATAAGCAACGGGCAAAGCAGCGCCTAAAAATAAGCGCCCGAAGATCATGGTGCCAAAACCCCCCAGCGGAAAAATGCCCAAAAAACGGGTGGGTTATAGCCTTGGCGGGGGGCGCGGGCGAAGTTCATCCGCCGGACTCGGAATGGGGTGAGACTTTGCGAGGGGCCTCGGGGTGCCAAAAGTAAGCCGCGGGCAAAGCCGGGCCCAAAAATAAGCGCCCGAAGGTCGTGGTGGCAAAACCCCCCAGCAGAAAAATGGCCAAAAAACGGCTGGGCTATAGCCTTGGTTGGGAGCGCGGGCGACGTTCGTCCGCCGGACTCGGAATGGGGCGAGTCTTTGCGAGGGGCCTCGGGGTGCCAAAAATAAGCCGCGGGCATAGCCGCGCCCAAAAATAAGCGCCCGAAGGTCGTGGTGGCAAAACCCCCCAGCGGAAAAATGGCCAAAAAACGGGTGGGTTATAGCCTTGGTGGGCGGCGCGGGCGAAGTTCATCCGCCGGACTCGGAATGGGGTGAGACTTTGCGAGGGGCCTTGGGGTACCAAAAATAAGCCGCGGGCAAAGCCGGCCCAAAAATAAGTGCCGGAAGGTCGTGGTGCCAAAACCCCCTAGCGGAAAAATGGCCAAAAAACGGGTGGGCTATAGCCTTGGTGGGGGGCGCGGGCGAAGTTTGTCCGCCAGACTCGGAATGGGGCGAGACTTTGAGAGGGGCCTCGGGGTGCCAAAAATAAGCCGCGGGAAAAGCCGCGCCCAAAAATAAGTGCCCGAAGGTCGTGGTGCCAAAACCCCCCAGCGGAAAAATGGCCAAAAAACGGGTGGGCTATAGCCTTGGTGGGGGGCGCGGGCGAAGTTCGTCCGCCGGACTCGGAATGGGGCGAGACTTTGCAAGGGGGCTCGGGGAGCCAAAAATAAGCGCCCGAAGGTCGTGGTGGCAAAACCCCCCAGCGGAAAAATGGCCAAAAAACGGGTGGGTTATAGCCTTGGTGGGGGGCGCAGGCGAAGTTCATTCGCCGGACTCGTAATGGGGTGAGACTTTGCGAGGAGCCTCGGGGTGCCAAAAATAAGTCACGGGCAAAGCCGCGTCGAAAAATAAGCGCCCGAACATCGTGGTGCCAAAACCCCCCAGCGGGAAAATGGCCAAAAAACGAGTGGGCTATAGCCTTGGTGGGGGGCGCGGGCGAAGTTCGTCCGCCGGACTCGGAATGGGGCGAGTCTTTGCGAGCGGCCTCGGGGTGCCAAAAGTAAGCCGAGGGCAAAGCCACGCCCAAAAATAAGCACCCGAAGGTTGTGGTACCAAAACCCCCCAGCGGAAAAATGGCCAAAAAACGGGTGGGCTATAGCCTTGGTGGGGGGCGCGGGCGAAGTTCGTCTGCCGGACTCGGAATGGGGCGAGGCTTTGCGAAGGGCCTCGGGGTGCCAAAAATAAGCCGCGGGCACAGCCGCTCCCAAAAATAACCGCCCGAAGGCCGGGGAGCCAAGTTCGTCCAGCGGAAAAAGGCCACAAAAGCGGGTGGGCTATAGCCTTGGGGGGTGGGGCTGGCCAACTTCGTCCACCGGACTCGGAATGGCGCTTGACTTTGCGAGGGGGCTCCGTGTGCCAAAAATAGGCCGCGGGCACAGCCGCGCCCAAAAATAACAGCCCGACGGCCGGGGAGCCAGGTTCGTCCAGCGGAAAAAGGCCACAAAAACGGGTGGGCTATAGCCTTGGGGGGTGGGGCTGGCCAACTTCGTCCGCCGGACTTGGAATGGCGCGTGACTTTACGAGGGCCCTCCGTGTGCCAAAAATAGGCCGCGGGCACAGCCGCGCCCAAAAATAACCGCCCGAAGGCTGAGGAGCCAAGTTCGTCCAGTGGAAAAAGGCCACAAAAACGGGTGGGATATAGCCTTGGGAGGTGGGGCTGGCCAACTTCGTCCGCCGGACTCAGAATGGCGCGAGACTTTGCGAGGGGCCTCCGTGTACCAAAAACAGGCCGCGGGCACAGCCGCGCCCAAAAATAACTGCCCGAAGGCCGGGGCGCCAAGTTCGTCCAGCGGAAAAAGGCCACAAAAACGGGTGGGCTATAGCCTTGGGAGGTGGGGCTGGCCCACTTCGTCCGCCGGACTCGGAATGGCGCGAGACTTTGCGAGGGGCCTCCGTGTGCCAAAAATAGGCCGCGGGCACAGCCGCGCCCAAAAATAACCGCCCGAAGGCCGGGGCGCCAAGTTCGTCCAGCGGAAAAAGGCCACAAAAACGGGTGGGCTATGGCCTTGGGAGGTGGGGCTGGCCAACTTCGTCCGCCGGACTCGGAATGGCGCGAGACTTTGCGAGGGGCCTCCATGTGCCAAAACTAGGCCGTGGGCACAGCTGTACCCAAAAATAACCGCCCGAAGGCCGGGGCGCCAAGTTCGTCCAGCGGAAAAAGGCCACAAAAACGGGTGGGCTATAGCCTTGGGAGGTGGGGCTGGCCAACTTCGTCCGCCGGACTCGGAATGGCGTGAGGCTTTGCGAGGGGCCCCCGTCTGCCAAAAATAGGCTGTGGGCACAGCCGTGCCCAATAATAACCGCCCGAAGGCCGGGGCGCCAAGTTCGTCCAGCGGAAAAAGGCCACAAAAACGGGTGGGCTATAGCCTTGGGGGGTGGGGCTGGCCAACTTCGTCCGCCGGACTCGGAATGGCGCGAGAATTTTTGATGCGCTTCCGTGTGCCAAAAATAGGCCACGGGCACAGCCGCACCCAAAAATACCCGCCCGAAGTCCGGGGCGCCAAGTTCGTCCAGCGGAAAAAGGCCACAAAAAAGGGTGGGCTATAGCCTTGGGGGGTGGGGCTGGCCAACTTCGTCCGCCGGACTCGGAATGGCACGAGACTTTTTGATGCACTTCCGTGTATCAAAAATATGCCACGGGCACAGCCGCGCCCAAAAATACCCGCCCGAAGGCCGGGGCGCAAAGTTCGTCCAGCGGAAAAAGGCCACAAAAACGGGTGGGCTATAGCCTTGGGGGGTGGGGCTGGCCAACTTCGTCCGCCGGACTCGGAATGGCAAGAGACTTTGCGAAGGCCCTCTGTGTGCCAAAAATAGGCCGCGGGCACAGCCGCGCCCAAAAATAACCGCCCGAAAGCCGGGGCGCCAAGTTCGTCCAGCGGAAAAAGGCCACAAAAACGGGTGGGCTATAGCCTTGGGAGGTGGGGCTGGCCAACTTCGTCCGCCGGACTCGGAATGGCGTGAGACTTTGCAAGGGGTCTCAGTGTGGCAAAAGTAGGCCGCGGGCACAGGCGCGCCCAAAAATAACCGCCCGAAGGCTGGGGCGCCAAGTTCGTCCAGCGGAAAAAGGCCACAAAAACGGGTGGGCTATAGCCTTGGGAGGTGGGGCTGGCCAACTTCGTCCGCCGGACTCGGAATGGCGCGAAACTTTTTGATGTGCTTCCGTGTGCCAAAAATAGGCCACGGGCACAGCCGCACCCAAAAATACCCGCCCGAAGTCCGGGGCGCCAAGTTCGTCCAGCGGAAAAAGGCCACAAAAAAGGGTGGGCTATAGCCTTGGGGGGTGGGGCTGGCCAACTTCGTCCGCCGGACTCGGAATGGCGCGAGACTTTTTGATGCAATTCCGTGTACCAAAAATAGGCCACGGACACAGCCGCGCCCAAAAATACCCGCCCGAAGGCCGGGTCGCCAAGTTCGTCCAGCGGAAAAAGGCCACAAAAACGGGTGGGCTATAGCCTTGGGGGGTGGGGCTGGCCAACTTCGTCCGCCGGACTCGGAATGGCAAGAGACTTTGCGAAGGCCCTCTGTGTGCCAAAAATAGGCCGCGGGCACAGCCGCGCCCAAAAATAACCGCCCGAAAGCCGGGGCGCCAAGTTCGTCCAGCGGAAAAAGGCCACAAAAACGGGTGGGCTATGGCCTTGGGAGGTGGGGCTGGCCAACTTCGTCCACCGGACTCGGAATGGCGCGAAACTTTGCGAGGCACCTCCGTGTGCCAAAAATAGGCCGCGTGCACAGCCGCGCCCAAAAATACCCGCCCGAAGGCCGGGGCGCCAAGTTCGTCCAGCGGAAAAAGGCCACAAAAACGGGTGGGCTATAGCCTTGGGGGGTGGGGCTGGCGAACTTCGTCCGCCGGACTCGGAATGGCGTGAGACTTTGCGAGGCACCTCCGTGTGCCAAAAATAGGCCGCGTGCACAGCCGCGCCCAAAAATACCCGCCCGAAGGCCGGGGCGCCAAGTTCGTCCAGCGGAAAAAGGCCACAAAAACGGGTGGGCTATAGCCTTGGGGGGTGGGGCGGGCCAACTTCGTCCGCCGGACTCGGAATGGCACGAGACTTTGTGAGGTGCCTTCGTGTGCCAAAAATAGGCCGCGGGCACAGCCGCGTCCAAAAATACCCGCCCGAAGGCCCGGGCGCCAAGTTCGCCCAGCGGAAAAAGGCCACAAAAACGGGTGGGCTAGAGCCTTGGGGGGTGGAGCTGGCCAATTTCGTCCTCCGGATTCGGAATGGCGCGAGACTTTGCGAGGCGCCTCCGTGTGCCAAAAATAGGCCGCGGGCACAGCCGCGCCCAAAAATACCCCCCCGAAGGCCGGGGCGCCAAGTTCGTCCAGCGGTAAAAGGCCACAAAAACGGGTGCGCTATAGCCTTGGGGGGTGTGGCTGGCCAACTTCGTCCGCCGGACTCGGAATGGCGCGAGACTTTGCGAGGCGCCTCCGTGTGCCAAAAATAGGCCGCAGACACAGCCGCGCCCAAAAATACCCGCCCGAAGGCCGGGCCGCCAAGTTCGTATAGTGGAAAAAGGCCACAAAAACGGGTGGCCTATAGTCTTGGGGGGTGGGGCTGGCCCACTTCGTCCGCCGGACTCGGAATGGCCCGAGAGTTTACGAGGTGCCTCCGTGTGCCAAAAATAGGCCGCGGGCACAGCCGCGCCCAAAAATACCCGCCCGATGGCCGGGGCGCCAAGTTTTTCCAACGGAAAAAGGCCACAAAAGCGGGTGGGCTATAGCCTTGGGGGGTGGGGCTGGCCAACTTCGTCCGCCGGATTCGGAATGGCGCGAGACTTTGCGAGGCGCCTCTGTGTGCTAAAAATAGGCCGCGGGCACAGCCGCGCGCGAAAATACCCGCCCGAAGGCCGGGGCGCCAACTTCGTCCAGCGGTAAAAGGCCACAAAAACGGGTGGGCTATAGCCTTGGGGGGTGGGGCTGGCCTACTTCGTCCGCCGGACTCGGAATGGCGTGAGACATTGCGCGGTGCCTCCGTGTGCCAAAATTAGGCCGCGGGCACAGCCGCGCCCAAAAATAACAGCCCGAAGGCCGGGGCGCCAAGTTCGTCCAGCGGGAAAAGGCCACAAAAACGGGTGGGCTATAGCCTTGGGGGATGGGGCTGGTCAACTTCGTCCGCCGGACTCAGAATGGCGCCAGACTTTGCGAGGCACCTCCGTGTGACAGAAATCGGCCACGGGCACAGCCGCACCAAAAATACCCGCCCGAAGGCCGGGGCGCCAAGTTCGTCCAGCGGAAAAAGGCCACAAAAACGGGTGGGCTATAGCCTTGGGGGTGAGGCTGGCCAACTTAGTCCGCCGGACTCGGAATGGCGCGAAACTTGCGAGGCACCTCCGTGTGCCAAAAATAGGCCGCGTGCACAGCCGCGCCCAAAAATACCCGCCCGAAGGCCGGGCGCCAAGTTCGTCCAGCGGAAAAAGGCCACAAAAACGGGTGGGCTATAGCCTTGGGGGGTGGGGCGGGCCAACTTCGTCCGCCGGACTCGGAATGGCACGAGACTTTGTGAGGTGCCTTCGTGTGCCAAAAATAGGCCGCGGGCACAGCCGCGACCAAAAATACCCCCCCGAAGGCCGGGGCGCCAAGTTCGCCCAGCGGAAAAAGGCCACAAAAACGGGTGGGCTAGAGCCTTGGGGGGTGGAGCTGGCCAATTTCGTCCTCCGGATTCGGAATGGCGCGAGACTTTGCGAGGCGCCTCCGTGTGCCAAAAATAGGCCGCGGGCACAGCCGCGCCCAAAAATACCCCCCCGAAGGCCGGGGCGCCAAGTTCGTCCAGCGGTAAAAGGCCACAAAAACGGGTGGGCTATAGCCTTGGGGGGTGGGGCTGGCCAACTTCGTCCGCCGGATTCCGAATGGCGCGAGACTTTGCGAGGCGCCTCCGTGTGCCAAAAATAGGGACTTGGGCAGAGCCGCGCCCAAAAATACCCGCCCGAAGGCCGGGGCGCCAAGTTCGTCCAGCGGAAAAAGGCCACAAAAACGGGTGGGCTATAGCCTTGGGGGGTGGGGCTGGCCAAGTTCGTCCGCCGGACTCGGAATGGCGTGAGACTTTGTCAGGCGCCTCCATGTGCCAAAAATAGGCCGTGGGTACGGCCGCGCCCAAAAATACCAGCCCGAAGGCCGGGGCGCCAAGTTTGTCCAGCGGAAAAAGGCCACAAAAACGGGTGCGCTATAGCCTTGGGGGGTGGGGCTGGCCAAGTTCGTCCGCCGGACTCGGAATGGCGCGAGACATTACGAGGCACCTCCGTGTACCAAAAATAGGCCGCGGGCACAACCTCACCCAAAAATACCCGCCCGAAGGCCGGGGCGCCAAGTTCGTCCAGCGGAAAAAGGCCACAAAAACGGGTGGGCTATAGCCTTGGGGGGTGGGGCTGGCCAACTTCATCCGCCGGACTCGGAATGGCGCGAGACTTTCCGAGGCACCTCCGTGTGCCAAAAATAGGCCGCGGGCACAGCCGCGTCCAAAAATACCCACCCGAAGGCCAGGGCGCCAAGTTTGTCCAGCGGAAAAAGGCCACAAAAACGGGTGGGCTGTAGCATTGGGGGGTGGGGCTGGCCAACTTCGTCCGCCGGACTCGGAATGGCGCGAGACTTTGTGAGGCAGCTCCATTTGCCAAAAATAGGCCGCGGGCACAGCCGCGCCCAAAAATAGCCCCCCGAAGGCCGGGGCGCCAAGTTTGTCCAGCGGAAAAAGGCCACAAAAACGAGTGGGCAATAGCCTTGGGGGGTGGGGCCTGCCAACTTCGTCCGCCGGACTCGAAATGGCGCGAGACTTTGCGAGGTGCCTCCGTGTGCCAAAAATAAGCCGCGGGCACAGCCGCGCGCGAAAATACCCGCCCGAAGGCCGGGGCGCCAACTTCGTCCAGCGGTAAAAGGCCACAAAAACGGGTGGGCTATAGCCTTGGGGGGTGGGGCTGGCCTACTTCGTCCGCCGGACTCGGAATGGCGTGAGACATTGCGCGGTGCCTCCGTGTGCCAAAATTAGGCCGCGGGCACAGCCGCGCCCAAAAATAACAGCCCGAAGGCCGGGGCGCCAAGTTCGTCCAGCGGGAAAAGGCCACAAAAACGGGTGGGCTATAGCCTTGGGGGATGGGGCTGGTCAACTTCGTCCGCCGGACTCAGAATGGCGCCAGACTTTGCGAGGCACCTCCGTGTGACAGAAATCGGCCACGGGCACAGCCGCACCAAAAATACCCGCCCGAAGGCCGGGGCGCCAAGTTCTTCCAGCGGGAAAAGGCCACAAAAACGGGTGGGCTATAGCCTTGGGGGGTGAGGCTGGCCAACTTAGTCCGCCGGACTCGGAATGGCGCGAAACTTTGCGAGGCACCTCCGTGTGCCAAAAATAGGCCGCGTGCACAGCCGCGCCCAAAAATACCCGCCCGAAGGCCGGGGCGCCAAGTTCGTCCAGCGGAAAAAGGCCACAAAAACGGGTGGGCTATAGCCTTGGGGGGTGGGGCGGGCCAACTTCGTCCGCCGGACTCGGAATGGCACGAGACTTTGTGAGGTGCCTTCGTGTGCCAAAAATAGGCCGCGGGCACAGCCGCGTCCAAAAATACCCGCCCGAAGGCCCGGGCGCCAAGTTCGCCCAGCGGAAAAAGGCCACAAAAACGGGTGGGCTAGAGCCTTGGGGGGTGGAGCTGGCCAATTTCGTCCTCCGGATTCGGAATGGCGCGAGACTTTGCGAGGCGCCTCCGTGTGCCAAAAATAGGCCGCGGGCACAGCCGCGCCCAAAAATACCCCCCCGAAGGCCGGGGCGCCAAGTTCGTCCAGCGGTAAAAGGCCACAAAAACGGGTGGGCTATAGCCTTGGGGGGTGGGGCTGGCCAACTTCGTCCGCCGGATTCCGAATGGCGCGAGACTTTGCGAGGCGCCTCCGTGTGCCAAAAATAGGACGCGGGCAGAGCCGCGCCCAAAAATACCCGCCCGAAGGCCGGGGCGCCAAGTTCGTCCAGCGGTAAAAGGCCACAAAAACGGGTGGGCTATAGCCTTGGGGGGTGGGGCTGGCCAACTTCGTCCGCCGGACTCGGAATGGCGTGAGACTTTGTCAGGCGCCTCCATGTGCCAAAAATAGGCCGTGGGTACGGCCGCGCCCAAAAATACCAGCCCGAAGGCCGGGGCGCCAAGTTTGTCCAGCGGAAAAAGGCCACAAAAACGGGTGCGCTATAGCCTTGGGGGGTGGGGCTGGCCAAGTTCGTCCGCCGGACTCGGAATGGCGCGAGACATTACGAGGCACCTCCGTGTACCAAAAATAGGCCGCGGGCACAACCTCACCCAAAAATACCCGCCCGAAGGCCGGGGCGCCAAGTTCGTCCAGCGGAAAAAGGCCACAAAAACGGGTGGGCTATAGCCTTGGGGGGTGGGGCTGGCCAACTTCATCCGCCGGACTCGGAATGGCGCGAGACTTTCCGAGGCACCTCCGTGTGCCAAAAATAGGCCGCGGGCACAGCCGCGTCCAAAAATACCCACCCGAAGGCCAGGGCGCCAAGTTTGTCCAGCGGAAAAAGGCCACAAAAACGGGTGGGCTGTAGCATTGGGGGGTGGGGCTGGCCAACTTCGTCCGCCGGACTCGGAATGGCGCGAGACTTTGTGAGGCAGCTCCATTTGCCAAAAATAGGCCGCGGGCACAGCCGCGCCCAAAAATAGCCCCCCGAAGGCCGGGGCGCCAAGTTTGTCCAGCGGAAAAAGGCCACAAAAACGAGTGGGCAATAGCCTTGGGGGGTGGGGCCTGCCAACTTCGTCCGCCGGACTCGAAATGGCGCGAGACTTTGCGAGGTGCCTCCGTGTGCCAAAAATAAGCCGCGGGCACAGCCGCGCCCAAAAATACCAGCCCGAAGGCCGGTGCACCAAGTTCGTCCAGCGGTGAAAGGCCACAAAAACGGGTCGGCTATAGCCTTGGGGGGGGGGGCTGGCCAACTTCGTCCGCCTGACTCGTAATGGCGCGAGACTTTGCGAGGCACCTCCGTGTGCCAAAAATAGGCCGCGGGCACAGCTGCGCCCAAAAATACCCGCTCGAAGGCCGGGGCGCCAAGTTCGTCCAGCGGGAAAAGACCACAAAAACGGGTGGGCTATAGCCTTGGGGGGTGGGGCTGGCCAGCTTCGTCCGCCGGACTTGGAATGGCGCGAGACTTTTCGAGGCGCCTCTGTGTGCCAAAAATAGGCCGCGGGCACAGCCGCGCCCAAAAATACCCGCACGAAGGCCGGGGCGCCAAGTTCGTCCAGCGGAAAAAGGCCACAAAAACGGGTGGGCTGTAGCCTTGGGGGGTGGGGCTGGCCAACTTCATCCGCCGGACTCGGAATTGCGCTAGACTTTGCGAGGCGCCTCCGTGTGCCAAAAATAAGCCACGGGCACAGCCGCGTCCAAAAATACCCACCCGAAGGCCGCGGCGCCAAGTTCGTCCAGCGGTAAAAGGCCACAAAAACGGGTGGGCAATAGCCTTGGGGGGTGGGGCCTGCCAACTTCGTCCGCCGGACTCGAAATGGCGCGAGACTTTGCGAGGTGCCTCCGTGTGCCAAAAATAAGCCGCGGGCACAGCCGCACCCAAAAATACCAGCCCGAAGGCCGGTGCGCCAAGTTCGTCCAGCGGTGAAAGGCCACAAAAACGGGTCGGCTATAGCCTTGGGGGGGGGGGGGGCTGGCCAACTTCGTCCGCCTGACTCGTAATGGCGCGAGACTTTGCGAGGCACCTCCGTGTGCCAAAAATAGGCTGCGGGCACAGCCGCGCCCAAAAATACCCGCTCGAAGGCCGGGGCGCCAAGTTCGTCCAGCGGGAAAAGGCCACAAAAACGGGTGGGCTATAGCCTTGGGGGGTGGGGCTGGCCAGCTTCGTCCGCCGGACTTGGAATGGCGCGAGACTTTGCGAGGCGCCTTTGTGTGCCAAAAATAGGCCGCGGGCACAGCCGCGCCCAAAAATACCCGCACGAAGGCCGGGGCGCCAAGTTCGTCCAGCGGAAAAAGGCCACAAAAATGGGTAGGCTATAGCCTTGGGGGGTGGGGCTGGCCAACTTCGTCCGCCGGACTCGGAATGGCGCTAGACTTTGCGAGGCGCCTCCGTGTGCCAAAAATAAGCCACGGGCACAGCCGCGCCCGAAAATACCCACCCGAAGGCCGCGGCGCCAAGTTCGTCCAGCGGTAAAAGGCCACAAAAACGGGTGGGCAATAGCCTTGGGGGGTGGGGCTGGCCAACTTCGTCCGCCGGACTCGGAATGGCGCGAGACTTTACGAGGCATCTCCGTGTACCAAAAATAGGCCGCGGGCACAGCCGCGCCCAAAAATACCCGCACGAAGGCCGGGGCGCCAAGTTCGTCCAGCGGAAAAAGGCCACAAAAATGGGTAGGCTATAGCCTTGGGGGGTGGGGCTGGCCAACTTCGTCCGCCGGACTCGGAATGGCGCTAGACTTTGCGAGGCGCCTCCGTGTGCCAAAAATAAGCCACGGGCACAGCCGCTCCCAAAAATACCCGCCGAAGGCCGCGGCGCCAAGTTCGTACAGCGGTAAAAGGCCACAAAAACGGGAGGGCAATAGCCTTGGGGGGTGGGGCTGGCCAACTTCGTCTGCCGGACTCGGAATGGCTCGACACTTTGCAAGGCGCCTCCGTGTGCCAAAAAGATCCCGCGGGCACAGCCAAGCCCAAAAATACCCGCCCGAAGGCCGGGGCGCGAAGTTCGTCCAGCGGAAAAAGGCCACAAACACGGGTGGGCTATAGCCTTGGGCCGTGGGGCTGGCCAACTTCATCCGCCGGACTCGGAATAGCGCGAGACTTTGCTTGGCGCCTCCGTGTGACAAAAATAGGCCGCGGGCACAGCCGCGCCCAAAAATACCCGCCCGAAGGCCTGGGTGCCAAGTTCGTCCAGCGGAAAAAGGCAACAAAAACGGGTGGGCTATAGCCTTGGGGGGTGGGGCTGGCCCACTTCGTCCGCCGGACTCAGAAAGGCGCGAGACATTGTGAGACGCCTCCGTGTGCCAAAAATAGGCCGCGAGCACAGCCGCGCCCAAAAATACCCGCCCGATGGCCGGGCCGCCAAGTTCGTCCAGCGGTAAAAGGCCACAAAAACGGGTGGGCTATAGCCTTGGGGGGTGGGGCTGGCCAACTTCGTCCGCCGGACTCGGAAAGGCGCGAGACTTTGCGAGGCGCCTCCGTGTGCCAAAAATAGGCCGCGGGCACAGCCGCACCCAAAAATACCCGCCCGAAGGCCGGGCCGCCAAGTTCGTCCAGCGGAAAAAGGCCACAAAAACGGGTGGGCTATAGCCTTGGGGGGTGGGGCTGGCCAACTTCGTCCGCCGGACTGGGAATGGCGCGAGACTTTACGAGGCACCTCCGTGTACCAAAAATAGGCCGTGGACACAGCCCCGCCCAAAAATACCAGCCCGAAGGCCGGGGCGCCAAGTTCATCCAGCGGAAAAAGGCCACAAAAACGGGTGGGGTATAGCCTTGGGGGGTGGGGCTGGCCAACTTCGTCCGCCGAACACAGAATGGCGCGAGACTTTCCGAGGCGCCTCTGTGTGCCAAAAATATGCCGCGGGCACAGCCGCGCCTAAAAATACCCGCCCGAAGGCCGGGGCGCCAAGTTCGTCCAGTGGAAAAGGGCCACAAAAATGGGTGGGCTATAGCCTTGGGGGGTGGGGCTGGCCAAATTCGTCCGCCGGACTCGGAATGGTGCGAGACTTTGCGAGGCGCCTCCGTGTGCCAAAAATAAGCCACGGTCACAGCCGCGCCCAAAAATACCCGCCCGAAGGCCGCGGCGCCAAGTTCGTCCAGCGGTAAAAGGCCACAAAAACGGGTGGGCAATAGCCTTGGGGGGTGCGGCTGGCCAACTTCGTCCGCCGGACTCGGAATTGCGCTACACTTTGCAAGGTGCCTCCGTGTGCCAAAAAGAGCCCGCGGGCACAGCCAAGCCCAAAAATACCAGCCCGAAGCCCGGGGCGCGAAGTTCGTCCAGCGGAAAAAGGCCACAAAAACGGGTGGGCTATAGCCTTGGGCGGTGGGGCTGGCCAACTTCAACCGCCGGACTCGGAATAGCGCGAGACTTTGCTTGGCACCTCCGTGTGCCAAAAATATGCCGCGGGCACAGCCGCGCCCAAAAAGACCCGCCCGAAGGCCGGGGCGCCAAGTTCGTCCAGCGGAAAAAGGCAACAAAAACGGGTGGGCTATAGCCTTCGGGGGTGGGGCTGGCCCACTTCGTCCGCCGGACTCGGAAAGGCGCGAGACTTTGTGAGGCGCCTCCGTGTGCCAAAAATAGGCCGCGGGCACAGCCGCGCCCAAAAATACCCGCCCGAAGGCCGGGCCGCCAAGTTCGTCCAGCGGAAAAAGGCCACAAAAACGGGTGGGCTATAGCCTTGGGGGGTGGGGCTGGCCAACTTCGTCCGCCGGACTGGGAATGGCGCGAGACTTTACGAGGCACCTCCGTGTACAAAAAATAGGCCGTGGACACAGCCCCGCCCAAAAATACCAGCCCGAAGGACGGGGCGCCAAGTTCATCCAGCGGAAAAAGGCCACAAAAACGGGTGGGGTATAGCCTTGGGGGGTGGGGCTGGCCAACTTCGTCCGCCGAACACAGAATGGCGCGAGACTTTCCGAGGCGCCTCTGTGTGCCAAAAATATGCCGTGGGCACAGCCGCGCCTAAAAATACCCGCCCGAAGGCCGGGGCGCCAAGTTCGTCCAGTGGAAAAGGACCACAAAAATGGGTGGGCTATAGCCTTGGGGGGTGGGGCTGGCCAAATTCGTCCGCCGGACTCGGAATGGTGCGAGACTTTGCGAGGCGCCTCCGTGTGCCAAAAATAAGCCACGGTCACAGCCGCGCCCAAAAATACCCGCCCGAAGGCCGCGGCGCCAAGTTCGTCCAGCGGTAAAAGGCCACAAAAACGGGTGGGCAATAGCCTTGGGGGGTGCGGCTGGCCAACTTCGTCCGCCGGACTCGGAATTGCGCTACACTTTGCAAGGTGCCTCTGTGTGCCAAAAAGAGCCCGCGGGCACAGCCAAGCCCAAAAATACCAGCCCGAAGCCCGGGGCGCGAAGTTCGTCAAGCGGAAAAAGGCCACAAAAACGGGTGGGCTATAGCCTTGGGCGGTGGGGCTGGCCAACTTCGTCCGCCGGACTCGGAAAGGCGCGAGACTTTGCGAGGCGCCTCCGTGTGCCAAAAATAGGCCGCGGTCACAGCCGCGCCCAAAAATACCCGCCCGAAGGCCGGGCCGCCAAGTTCGTCCAGCGGAAAAAGGCCACAAAAACGGGTGGGCTATAGCCTTGGGGGGTGGGGCTGGCCCACTTCGTCCGCCGGACTCGGAATGGCACGAGACTTTACGAGGCACCTCTGTGTACCAAAAATAGGCCGCGGCCAGAGCCCCGCCCAAAAATACCTGCCCGAAGGTCGGGGCGCCAAGTTCGTCCAGCGGAAAAAGGCCACAAAAACGGGTGGGCAATAGCCTTGGGGGGTGGGGCTGGCCAACTTCGTCCGCCTAACTCAGAATGGCGCGAGACTTTCCGAGGCGCCTCCGTGTGGCAAAAATATGCCGCGGGCACAGCCGCGCCTAAAAATACCCGCCCGAAGGCCGGGGCGCCAAGTTCGTCCAGTGGAAAAGGGCCACAAAAATGGGTGGGCTATAGCCTTGGGGGGTGGGGCTGGCCAACTTCGTCCGCCGGACTCAGAATGGTGCGAGACTTTGCGAGGCGCCTCCGTGTGCCAAAAATAAGCCAAGGGCATAGCCGCGCCCAAAAATACCCGCCCGAAGGCCGCGGCGCCAAGTTCGTCCAGCGGTAAAAGGCCACAAAAACGGGTGGGCTATAGCCTTGGGGGGTGGGGTTAGCCAACTTCGTCCGCCGGACTCGGAATGGGGCGAGACTTTGTGAGCGGCCTCCGCGTGCCAAAAATAGGCCGCGGGTACATCCGCGTACAAAAATAACCCCCTGAAGGTCGGCGCGCCCAAACCCCCCAGTGGAAAAATGGCCAAAAAATGGGTGGGCTATAGCCTTGGGGTGTGGGGCTGGCCGACTTCGTCCGCCGTACTCGGAATGGCGCAAGACTTTGCGAGCGGCCTCCGCGTGCCAAAAATAGGACGCGGGCACAGCCGCGCCCAAAAATAACCGACCGAAGGCCGGGGCGCCATGTTCGTCCAGCGGAAAAAGGCCACAAAAACGGGTGGGCTATAGCCTTGGGAGGTGGGCCGGCCGACTTCGTCCGTCGGACTCGGAATGGCGCGAGACTTTGCGAGGGGCCTCCGTGTGCCAAAAATAGGCCATGGGAACAGCCGCGCCCAAAAATAACCGCCCGAAGGCCAGGGCGCCAAGTTCTTCCAGCGGAAAAAGGCCACAAAAACGGGTGGGCTATAGCCTTGGGAGGTGGGGCCGGCCCACTTCGTCCGCCGGACTCGGACTGGCGTGAAACTTTACGAGGGTCTCCGTGTGCCAAAAATAGGCCGCGGGCACAGCCGCTCCCAAAAATAACCGCCCGAAGGCCGGGGCGCCAAGTTCGTCCAGCGGAAAAAGGCCACAAAAACGGGTGGGCTATAGCCTTGGGGGGTGGGGCTGGCCCACTTCGTCCGCCAGACTCGGAATGGCGCGAGACTTTTCGAGGGCCCTCCGTGTGCCAAAAATAGGCCGCGGGCACAGCCGCGCCCAAAAAAAACCTCCCGAAGGCCGGGGCGCCAAGTTCGTCCAGCGGAAAAAGGCCACAAAAAAGGGTGGGCGATAGCCTTGGGGGGTGGGGCTGGCCAACTTCGTCCGCCGGACTCGGAATGGCGCCAGACTTTGCGAGGGCCCTCCGTGTGCCAAAAATAGGCCGCAGGCACAACCGCGCCCAAAAATAACCGCCCGAAGTCCGGGCCGCCAAGTTCGTCCAGCGGAAAAAACCCACAAAAACGGGTGGGCTATAGCGTTGGGGGGTGGGGCTGGCCAACTTCGTCCGCCGGACTCGGAATGCTACGAGACTTTGCGAGGGTCCTCCGTGTGCCAAAAATAGGCCGCAGGCACAACCGTACAAGAAAATAACGGCCCGAAGGCCGGGGCGCCAAGTTCTTTCAGCGGAAAAAGGCCACAAAAACGTGTGGGCTATAGCCTTGGGAGGTGGGGCTGGCCAACTTCGTCCGCCGGACTCGGAACAGCGCGAGACTTTGCGAGGGGCCTCCGTGTGCAAAAAATAGGCCGCGGGCACAGCCTTGCCCAAAAAATAACCGCTCGAAGGCCGGGGCGCCACGTTCGTGCAGCGGAAAAAGGCCACAAAAACGGGTGGGCTATAGCCTTGGGGGATGGGTTTGGCCAACATCGTCCGCCGGACTAGGAATGGCGCGAGACTTTGCGAGGGCCCTCTGTGTGCCAAAAATAGGCCGCAGGCACAACCGCGCCCAAAAATAACCGCCCGAAGGTCGGGCCGCCACGTTCGTGCAGCGGAAAAAGGCCACAAAAACGGGTGGGCTATAGCCTTGGGGGGTGGGTTTGGCCAACATCGTCCGCCGGACTCGGAATGGCGCGAGACTTTGCGAGGGGCCTCCGTATTCCAAAAATAGGCCACGGGAACAGTCGTGCCCGAAAATAACCGCCCGAAGGCCGAGGCGCCAAGTTCGTCCAGCGGAAAAAGGCCACAAAAACGGGTGGGCTATAGCCTTGGGAGGTGGGGCTGGCCAATTTCGTCGTCCGCGGACTCGGAATGGCGCGAGACTTTGCGAGGAGCCTCCATGTGCCATAAATAGGCCGTGGACACAGCCACGCCCAAAAATAACCGCCCGAAGGCCGGGGCGCCAAGTTCGTCCAGCGGAAAAATTCCACAAAAACGGGTGGGCTATAGCCTTGGGGGGTGGGGCTGGCCCACTTCGTCCGCCAGACTCGGAATGGTGCGAGACTTTTCAAGGGCCCTCCGTGTGCCAAAAATAGGCCGCGGGCACAGCCGCACCCAAAAAAAACCTCCCGAAGGCCGGGGCGCCAAGTTCGTCCGGCGGAAAAAGGCCACAAAAAAGGGTGGGCGATAGCCTTGGGGGGTGGGGCTGGCCAACTTCGTCCGCCGGACTCGGAATGGCGCCAGACTTTGCGAGGGCCCTCCGTGTGCCAAAAATAGTCCGTAAGCACAACCGCGCCCAAAAATAACCGCCCGAAGTCCGGGCCGCCAAGTTCGTCCAGCGGAAAAAGCCCACAAAAACGGGTGGGCTATATCGTTGGGGGGTGGGGCTGGCCAACTTCGTCCGCCGGACTCGGAATGCTACGAGACTTTGCGAGGGTCCTCCGTGTGCCAAAAATAGGCCGCAGGCACAGCCGTACAAGAAAATAACGGCCCGAAGGCCGGGGCGCCAAGTTCTTCCAGCGGAAAAAGGCCACAAAAACGTGTGGGCTATAGCCTTGGGAGGTGGGGCTGGCCAACTTCGTCCGCCGGACTTGGAACAGCGCGAGACTTTGCGAGGGGCCTCCATGTGCCAAAAATAGGCCGCGGGCACAGCCGCGCCCAAAAAATAACCGCTCGAAGGCCGGGGCGCCACGTTCGTGCAGCGGAAAAAGGCCACAAAAACGGGTGGGCTATAGCCTTGGGGGATGGGTTTTGCCAACATCGTCCGCCGGACTCGGAATGGCGCGAGACTTTGCGAGGGCCCTCCGTGTGCCAAAAATAGGCCGCAGGCACAACCGCGCCCAAAAATAACCGGCCGAAGGTCGGGCCGCCACGTTCGTGCAGCGGAAAAAGGCCACAAAAACGGGTGGGTTATAGCCTTGGGTGGTGGGTTTGGCCAACATCGTCCGCCGGACTCGGAATGGCGCGAGACTTTGCGAGGGGCCTCCGTATTCCAAAAATAGGCCGCGGGAACAGCCGTGCCCGAAAATAACCGCCCGAAGGCCGAGGCGCCAAGTTCGTCCAGCGGAAAAAGGCCACAAAAACGGGTGGGCTATAGCCTTGGGAGGTGGGGCTGGCCAATTTCGTCCGCCGGACTCGGAATGGCGCGATACTTTGCGAGGGGACTCCGTGTACCAAAAATAGGCCGCGGCCACAGCCGCGCCCAAAAAATAACCGCCCGAAGGCCGGGGCGCCAAGTTCGTCCAGCGGAAAAAGGCCACAAAAACGGTTGGGCTATAGCCTTGGGGGGTGGGGCTGTCCAACTTCGTCCGCCGGAATCGGAATGGCGTGAAACTTTTCAAGGGCCCTCCGTGTGCCAAAAATAGGCCGCGAGCAAAGCCACACCCAAAAATAACAGCCCGAAGGCCAGGGCCCCAAGTTTGTCCAGCGGAAAAAGGCCACAAAAACGGGTGGGCTATAGCCTTGGGAGGTGGGGCTGGCCCTCTTCGTCCGCCGGACTCGGAATGGCGCGAGATTTTGCGAGGGGTCTCCGTGTACCAAAAATAGGCCGCGGGAACAGCCGTGCCCAAAAATAACCGCCCGAAGGCCGGGGCGCCAAGTTCGTCCTGCGGAAAAAGGCCACAAAAACGGGTGGGCTATAGCCTTGGGAGGTGGGGCTGGCCAACTTCGTCCGCCGGACTCGGAATGGCGCGAGACTTTACGAGGAGCCTCCGTGTGCCATAAATAGGCCGCGGGCGCAGCCGTGCCCAAAAATAACCGCCCGAAGGCCGGGGCGCCAAGTTCGTCCAGCGGAAAATGGCCACAAAAACGGGTGGGCAATAACCTTGGGGGGTGGGGCTGGCCCACTTCGTCCGCCAGACTCGGAATGGCGCGAGACTTTGCGAGGGCCCTCCGTGTGGCAAAAATAGGTTGCGGGCACAGCCGCTCCCAAACATAACCGCCCAAAGGCCGGGGCGCCAAGTTCGTCCAGCGGAAAAAGGCCACAAAATCGGGTGGGCTATAGCCTTCGGAGGTGGGGCTGGCCAACTTTGTCCGCCGGACTCGGAATGGCGCGAGACTTTACGAGGGGCCTCCGTGTGCCAAAAATAGGCCGTGGGCACAGCCGCGCCCAAAAACAACCACCCGAAGGCCAGGGCGCCAAGTTCGTCCAGCGGAAAAAGGCCACAAAAACGTGTGGGCTATAGCCTTAGGAGGTGGGGCTAGCCAACTTCGTCTGCCGGACTCGGAATGGCGCGAGACTTTGCGAGGGGCCTCCGTGTGCCAAAAATAGGCCGCGGGCACAGCCACGCCCAAAAAATAACCGCCCGAAGGCCGGGGCGCCAAGTTCGTCCAGCGGAAAAAGGCCACAAAAACGGTTGGGCTATAGCCTTGGGGGGTGGGGCTGTCCAACTTCGTCCGCCGGAATCGGAATGGCGTGAGACTTTGCGAGGGCCCTCCGTGTACCAAAAATAGTCCGCGGGCACAGCCGCGCCCAAAAATAACCGCGCGAAGGCCGGGGCGCCAAGTTCGTCCAGCGGAAAAAGGCCACAAAAACGGGTGGGCTATAGCCTTCGGAGGTGGGGCTGGCAACTTCGTCCGCCGGACTCGGAATGGCGCGAGACTTTGCGAGGGGCCTCCGTGTGCCCAAAATAGGCCGCGGGCACAGCCGCGCCCAAAAACAACCACCCGAAGGCCAGGGCGCCAAGTTCGTCCAGCGGAAAAAGGCCACAAAAACGTGTGGGCTATAGCCTTGGGAGGTGGGGCTAGCCAACTTCGTCCGCCGGACTCGGAATGGCGCGAGACTTTGCGAGGGGCCTCCGTGTGCAGAAAATAGGCCGCGGGCACAGCCGCGCCCAAAAATTAACCGCCCGAAAGCTGGGCCGCCACGTTCGTCCAGCGGAAAAAGGCCACAAAAACGGGTGGGCTATATCCTTGGGAGGTGGGGCTGGCCAACTTCGTCCGATGGACTGCGAATGGCGCGAGATTTTGCGAGGGGCCTCCGTGTGCCAAAAATAGGCTGTGGGCACAGCCGTGCACAAAAATAACCGCCCTAAGGCCGGGGCGCCAAGTTCGTCCAGCGGAAAAAGGCCACAAAAACGGGTGGGCTATATCCTTGGGGGTTGGGGATGGCCAACTTCGTACGCCGGACTCGGAATGGCGCGAGACTTTGCGAGGGCCCTCCGTGTGCCAAAAATAGGCCGCGGGCACAGCCGCGCCCAAAAATAATCGCCCGAAGGCCGGGGCGCCAATTTCGTCCAGCGGAAAAAGGCCTCAAAAACGGGTGGGCTATAGCCTTGGGGGGTGGGGCTGCCCAACTTCGTCCGCCGGACTCGGAATGGCGCGAGACTTTGCGAGGGGCCTCCGTGTGCCAAAAATAGGCCGCGGTAACAGCCGCGCCCAATAATAACCGCCCGAAGGCCGGGGCGCCAAGTTCGTCCAGCGGAAAAAGGCCACAAAAACGGGTGGGCTATAGCCTTGGGGGGTGGGGATGGCCAACTTCGTATGCCGGACTCGGAATGGTAGGAGACTTTGCGAGGGTCCTTTGTGTGCCAAAAATAGGCCGCGGGCACAGCCGCGGCCAAAAATAACTGCCCGAAGGCCGGAGCGCCAAGTTCGTCCAGCGGAAAAAGGCCACAAAAACGGGTGGGCTATAGCCTTTGGAGGTGGGGCTGGCCCACTTCGTCCGCCGGACTCGGAATGGCACGAGACTTTGTGAGGGGCCTCCGTGTGCCAAAAATAGGCCGTGGGCACAGCCGCGCCCAAAAACAACGGCCCGAAGGCCGAGGCGCCAAGTTCGTGCAGCGGAAAAAGGCCACAAAAACGGGTGGGCTATAGCCTTGGGAGGTGGGGCTGGCCCACTTCGTCCGCCGGACTCGGAATGGCGTGAGACTTTGCGAGGGGCCTCCATGTGCAATAAATAGGCCGCAGGCACAGCCGCATCCAAAAATAACCGCCCAAAGGCCGGGGCGCCAAGTTCGTCCAGCGGAAAAAGGCCACAAAAACGGGTGGGCTATAGCCTTGGGAGGTGGGGCTGGCCCACTTCGTCCGCCGGACTCGGAATGGCGCGAGACTTTACGAGGGGCCTCTGTGTGCCAAAAATAGGCCGCGGGCACAGCCGCGCCCAAAAATAACCACCCGAAGGCCAGGGCGCCAAGTTCGTCCAGCGGAAAAAGGCCACAAAAACGGGTGGGCTATAGCCTTGGGGGGTGGGGCTGGCCGACTTCGTACGCCGGACTCGGAATGGCGCGAGACTTTGCGAGGGCCCTCCGTGTGCCAAAAATAGGCCATGAGCACAGCCGCGCCCAAAAATAACCGCCCGAAGGCCGGGGCGCAAATTTCGTCCAGCGGAAAAAGGCCACAAAAACGGGTGGGCTATAGCCTTGGGGGGTGGGGCTGGCCGACTTCGTCCGCCGGACTCGGAATGGCGCGAGACATTGCGAGGGGCCTCCGTGTGCCAAAAATAGGCCGCGGTCACAGCCGCGCCCAATACTAACCGCCCGAAGGCCGGGGCGCCAAGTTCGTCCAGCGGAAAAAGGCCACAAAAACGGGTGGGCTATAGTCTTTGGGAGGTGGGGCTGGCCAACTTCGTCCGCCGGACTCGGAATGGCGCGAGACTTTGCGAGGGTTCTCCATGTGCCAAAAATAGGCCGCGGGAACAGCCGCGCCCATAAATAACCGCCCGAAGGCCGGGGCGCCAAGTTCGTCCTGCGGCAAAGGGCCACAAAAACGGGTGGGCTATAGCCTTGGGAGGTGGGGCTGGCCCACTTCGTCCGCCGGACTCGGAATGGCGTGAGACTTTGCGAGGGGCCTCCATGTGCAATAAATAGGCCGCAGGCACAGCCGCATCCAAAAATAACCGCCCAAAGGCCGGGGCGCCAAGTTCGTCCAGCGGAAAAAGGCCACAAAAACGGGTGGGCTATAGCCTTGGGAGGTGGGGCTGGCCCACTTCGTCCGCCGGACTCGGAATGGCGCGAGACTTTACGAGGGGCCTCTGTGTGCCAAAAATAGGCCGCGGGCACAGCCGCGCCCAAAAATAACCACCCGAAGGCCAGGGCGCCAAGTTCGTCCAGCGGAAAAAGGCCACAAAAACGTGTGGGCTATAGCCTTGGGAGGTGGGGCTGGCCAACTTCGTCCGCCGGACTCGGAACAGCGCGAGACTTTGCGAGGGGCCTCCGTGTGCCAAAAATAGGCCGCGGGCACAGCCGCGCCCAAAAAATAACCGCTCGAAGGCCGGGGCGCCACGTTCGTGCAGCGGAAAAAGGCCACAAAAACGGGTGGGCTATAGCCTTGGGGGATGGGTTTGGCCAACATCGTCCGCCGGACTAGGAATGGCGCGAGACTTTGCGAGGGCCCTCTGTGTGCCAAAAATAGGCCGCAGGCACAACCGCGCCCAAAAATAACCGCCCGAAGGTCGGGCCGCCACGTTCGTGCAGCGGAAAAAGGCCACAAAAACGGGTGGGCTATAGCCTTGGGGGGTGGGTTTGGCCAACATCGTCCGCCGGACTCGGAATGGCGCGAGACTTTGCGAGGGGCCTCCGTATTCCAAAAATAGGCCACGGGAACAGTCGTGCCCGAAAATAACCGCCCGAAGGCCGAGGCGCCAAGTTCGTCCAGCGGAAAAAGGCCACAAAAACGGGTGGGCTATAGCCTTGGGAGGTGGGGCTGGCCAATTTCGTCCGCCGGACTCGGAATGGCGCGAGACTTTGCGAGGAGCCTCCATGTGCCATAAATAGGCCGTGGACACAGCCACGCCCAAAAATAACCGCCCGAAGGCCGGGGCGCCAAGTTCGTCCAGCGGAAAAATTCCACAAAAACGGGTGGGCTATAGCCTTGGGGGGTGGGGCTGGCCCACTTCGTCCGCCAGACTCGGAATGGTGCGAGACTTTTCAAGGGCCCTCCGTGTGCCAAAAATAGGCCGCGGGCACAGCCGCACCCAAAAACAACCTCCCGAAGGCCGGGGCGCCAAGTTCGTCCGGCGGAAAAAGGCCACAAAAAAGGGTGGGCGATAGCCTTGGGGGGTGGGGCAGGCCAACTTCGTCCGCCGGACTCGGAATGGCGCCAGACTTTGCGAGGGCCCTCCGTGTGCCAAAAATAGTCCGTAAGCACAACCGCGCCCAAAAATAACCGCCCGAAGTCCGGGCCGCCAAGTTCGTCCAGCGGAAAAAGCCCACAAAAACGGGTGGGCTATAGCGTTGGGGGGTGGGGCTGGCCAACTTCGTCCGCCGGACTCGGAATGCTACGAGACTTTGCGAGGGTCCTCCGTGTGCCAAAAATAGGCCGCAGGCACAGCCGTACAAGAAAATAACGGCCCGAAGGCCAGGGCGCCAAGTTCTTCCAGCGGAAAAAGGCCACAAAAACGTGTGGGCTATAGCCTTGGGAGGTGGGGCTGGCCAACTTCGTCCGCCGGACTTGGAACAGCGCGAGACTTTACGAGGGGCCTCCGTGTGCCAAAAATAGGCCGCGGGCACAGCCGCGCCCAAAAAATAACCGCTCGAAGGCCGGGGCGCCACGTTCGTGCAGCGGAAAAAGGCCACAAAAACGGGTGGGCTATAGCCTTGGGGGATGGGTTTTGCCAACATCGTCCGCCGGACTCGGAATGGCGCGAGACTTTGCGAGGGCCCTCCGTGTGCCAAAAATAGGCCGCAGGCACAACCGCGCCCAAAAATAACCGGCCGAAGGTCGGGCCGCCACGTTCGTGCAGCGGAAAAAGGCGACAAAAACGGGTGGGTTATAGCCTTGGGTGGTGGGTTTGGCCAACATCGTCCGCCGGACTCGGAATGGCGCGAGACTTTGCGAGGGGCCTCCGTATTCCAAAAATAGGCCGCGGGAACAGCCGTGCCCGAAAATAACCGCCCGAAGGCCGAGGCGCCAAGTTCGTCCAGCGGAAAAAGGCCACAAAAACGGGTGGGCTATAGCCTTGGGAGGTGGGGCTGGCCAATTTCGTCCGCCGGACTCGGAATGGCGCGATACTTTGCGAGGGGACTCCGTGTACCAAAAATAGGCCGCGGCCACAGCCGCGCCCAAAAAATAACCGCCCGAAGGCCGGGGCGCCAAGTTCGTCCAGCGGAAAAAGGCCACAAAAACGGGTGGGCTATATCCTTGGGGGGTGGGGATGGCCAACTTCGTACGCCGGACTCGGAATGGCGCGAGACTTTGCGAGGGCCCTCTGTGTGCCAAAAATAGGCGCGGGCACAGCGCGCCAAAAATAATCGCCCGAAGGCCGGGCGCCAATTTCGTCCAGCGGAAAAAGGCCTCAAAAACGGGTGGGCTATAGCCTTGGGGGGTGGGGCTGCCCAACTTCGTCCGCCGGACTCGGAATGGCGCGAGACTTTGCGAGGGGCCTCCGTGTGCCAAAAATAGGCCGCGGTAACAGCCGCGCCCAATAATAACCGCCCGAAGGCCGGGGCGCCAAGTTCGTCCAGCGGAAAAAGGCCACAAAAACGGGTGGGCTATAGCCTTGGGGGGTGGGGATGGCCAACTTCGTATGCCGGACTCGGAATGGTAGGAGACTTTGCGAGGGTCCTCTGTGTGCCAAAAATAGGCCGCGGGCACAGCCGCGCCCAAAAATAACTGCCCGAAGGCCGGAGCGCCAAGTTCGTCCAGCGGAAAAAGGCCACAAAAACGGGTGGGCTATAGCCTTTGGAGGTGGGGCTGGCCCACTTCGTCCGCCGGACTCGGAATGGCACGAGACTTTGTGAGGGGCCTCCGTGTGCCAAAAATAGGCCGTGGACACAGCCGCGCCCAAAAAAAACGGCCCGAAGGCCGAGGCGCCAAGTTCGTCCAGCGGAAAAAGGCCACAAAAACGGGTGGGCTATAGCCTTGGGAGGTGGGGCTGGCCAATTTCGTCCGCCGGACTCGGAATGGCGCGATACTTTGCGAGGGGACTCCGTGTACCAAAAATAGGCCGCGGCCACAGCCGCGCCCAAAAAATAACCGCCCGAAGGCCGGGGCGCCAAGTTCGTCCAGCGGAAAAAGGCCACAAAAACGGGTGGGCTATATCCTTGGGGGGTGGGGATGGCCAACTTCGTACGCCGGACTCGGAATGGCGCGAGACTTTGCGAGGGCCCTCTGTGTGCCAAAAATAGGCCGCGGGCACAGCCGCGCCCAAAAATAATCGCCCGAAGGCCGGGGCGCCAATTTCGTCCAGCGGAAAAAGGCCTCAAAAACGGGTGGGCTATAGCCTTGGGGGGTGGGGCTGCCCAACTTCGTCCGCCGGACTCGGAATGGCGCGAGACTTTGCGAGGGGCCTCCGTGTGCCAAAAATAGGCCGCGGTAACAGCCGCGCCCAATAATAACCGCCCGAAGGCCGGGGCGCCAAGTTCGTCCAGCGGAAAAAGGCCACAAAAACGGGTGGGCTATAGCCTTGGGGGGTGGGGATGGCCAACTTCGTATGCCGGACTCGGAATGGTAGGAGACTTTGCGAGGGTCCTCTGTGTGCCAAAAATAGGCCGCGGGCACAGCCGCGCCCAAAAATAACTGCCCGAAGGCCGGAGCGCCAAGTTCGTCCAGCGGAAAAAGGCCACAAAAACGGGTGGGCTATAGCCTTTGGAGGTGGGGCTGGCCCACTTCGTCCGCCGGACTCGGAATGGCACGAGACTTTGTGAGGGGCCTCCGTGTGCCAAAAATAGGCCGTGGACACAGCCGCGCCCAAAAACAACGGCCCGAAGGCCGAGGCGCCAAGTTCGTGCAGCGGAAAAAGGCCACAAAAACGGGTGGGCTATAGCCTTGGGAGGTGGGGCTGGCCCACTTCGTCCGCCGGACTCGGAATGGCGTCAGACTTTGCGAGGGGCCTCCATGTGCAATAAATAGGCCGCAGGCACAGCCGCATCCAAAAATAACCGCCCAAAGGCCGGGGCGCCAAGTTCGTCCAGCGGAAAAAGGCCACAAAAACGGGTGGGCTATAGCCTTGGGAGGTGGGGCTGGCCAACTTCGTCCGCCGGACTCGGAATGGCGCGAGACTTTACGAGGGGCCTCTGTGTGCCAAAAATAGGCCGCGGGCACAGCCGCGCCCAAAAATAACCACCCGAAGGCCAGGGCGCCAAGTTCGTCCAGCGGAAAAAGGCCACAAAAACGGGTGGGCTATAGCCTTGGGGGGTGGGGCTGGCCGACTTCGTCCGCCGGACTCGGAATGGCGTGAGACTTTGCAAGGGCCCTCCGTGTGCCAAAAATCGGCCGCGGACACAGCCGCGCCCAAAAATTACCGCCCGTAGGCCGGCGCGCCAAGTACGTCTAGCGGAAAAAGGCCACAAAAACGTGTGGGGTATAGCCTTGGGAGGTGGGGCTGGCCAACTTCGTCCGCCGGACTCGGAATGGTGCGAGACTTTTCGAGGGGCCTCCGTGTGCCAAAAAAAGGCCGCGGGCACAGCCGCACCCAAAAATAACCACCCAAAGGCCGGGGCGCCAAGTTCGTCCAGCGGAAAAAGGACACAAAAACGGGTGGGCCATAGCCTTGGGGGGTGGGGCTGGCCCACTTCGTCCACCGGACTCGGAATGGCGCGAGGCTTTTCGAGGGCCCTCTGTGTGCCAAAAATAGGCCGCGGGCACAGCCGTGCCCAAAAATAACCGCCCGAAGGCCGGGGCGCCAAGTTCGTCCAGCGGAAAAAGGCCACAAAAACGGGTGGGCCATAGCCTTGGGGGTGGGGCTGGCCAACTTCGTCCGCCGGACGCGGAACGGCGCGAGACATTGGGAGGGGCCTCCATGTGCCAAAAATAGGTCGCAGTCACATCTGAACCCAAAAATAACCGCCCGAAGGTCGGGGCGTGAAGTTCGACCAGCGGAAAAAGGCCACAAAAACGGGTGGGCTATAGCCTTGGGAGGTGGGGCTGACTGACTTCGTCCGCTGGACTCGGAATGGCGCGAGGCTTTTCGAGGGCCCTCCGTGTGCCAAAAATATGCCGCGGGCACAGCCGCGCCCAAAAATACCCGCCCGAAGGCCGGGGCGCCAATTTCGTCCAACGGAAAAAGGCCACAAAAACGGGTGGGCTATAGCCTTGGGGGGTGGGGTTGGCCAACTTTGTCCGCCGGACTCGGAATGGCGCGAGACTTTGCGAGGCGCCTCCGTGTGCCAAAAATAGGCCGCGGGAACAGCCGCACCCAAAGATACCCGCCCGAAGGCCGGGGCGCCAAGTTCGTCCAGCGGAAAAAGGCCACTGAAACGGGAGGACTATAGCCTTGGGGGGTGGGGCTGGCCGACTTCGTCCGCCGGATTCGGACTGGCGTGAGACTGTCCGCGGCGCCTCCGAGTGCCAAAAATAGGCCGCGGGCACAGCCGCACCCAAAAATACCAGCGCGAAGGCCGGGATGCCAAGTTCGTCCGGCGGAAAAATGCCACAAAAACAGGTGGGCTATAGCCTTGGGGGGTGGTGTTGGCCAACTTTGTCCGCCGGACTCGGAATGGCGCGAGACTTTATGAGGTGCCTCCGTGTACCAAAAATAGGCCACGGGCACAGCCGCGCCCAAAAATAACCGCCCGAAGGCCGGGGCGCCAAGTTCGTCCAGCGGAAAAAGGCCACAAAAACGGGTGGGCTATAGCGTTAGGGGGTGGGGCTGGCCAATCTCGACCGCGGGACTCGTAATGGCGCGAGACTTTGCGAGGGGCCTCCGTGTGCCAAAAATAGGTCGCGGGCAAAGCCGCGCCCAAAAATAACAGCCCGAAGGCCCGTGCGCCAAGTTCGTCCAGAGGAAAAAGGCCACAAAAACGGGTGGGCTATAGCCTTGGGGGATGGGGCTGACCGACTTCGTCCGCCGGACTTGGAATGGCGCGAGACTTTTCGAGGGCCCTCCGTGTGCCAAAAATAGGCCGCGCGCACAGCCGCACCCAAAAATAACCGCCCGAAGGCCGGGGTGCCAAGTTCTTCCAGCGGAAAAAGGCCACAAAAACGGGTGGGCTATAGCCTTGGGAGGTGGGGCCGGCCGACTTCGTCCGCTCGACTCGTAATGGCGCGGGACTTTGCGAGGGGCCTCCGTGTGCCAAAAATAGGCCGCGGGCACAGCCGCTCTTAAAATTAACCGCCCGAAGGCCGGGCCGCCAAGTTCGTCCAGCGGAAAAAGGCCACAAAAACGGGTGGGCTATAGCCTTAGGGGGTGGGGCTGGCCAACTTCGTCCGCCGGACTCGGAATGGTGCGAGACTTTGCGAGGGCCCTCCGTGTGCCAAAAATAGGCCGCGGGCACAGCCGCGCCCAAAAATAACCGCCCGAAGGCCGGGGCGCCAAGTTCGACAGCGGAAAAAGGCCACAAAAACGGGTGGGCTATAGCCTTGGGGGGTGGGGCTGGCCAACTTCGTCCGCGGGACTCGGAATGGCGCGAGATTTTGGGAGGGGCCTCCGTGTGCAAAAAATATGCCGCGGGCATAGCCGCGCCTAAAAATAACCGCCCGAAGGCCGGGGCGCCAAGTTCGTCCAGCGGAAAAAGGCCACAAAAACGGGTGGGCCATAGCCTTGGGGGGTGGGGCTGGCCCACTTCGTCCGCCGGACTCGGAATGGCGCGAGGCTTTTCGAGGGCCCTCCGTGAGCCAAAAATAGGCCGCGGGCACAGCCGTGCCCAAAAATAACCGCCCGAAGGCCGGGGCGCCAAGTTCGTCCAGCGGAAAAAGGCCACAAAAACGGGTGGGCCATAGCCTTGGGGGTGGGGCTGGCCAACTTCGTCCGCCGGACGCGGAACGGCGCGAGACATTGGGAGGGGCCTCCATGTGCCAAAAATAGGCCGCAGTCACAGCCGAACCCAAAAATAACCGCCCGAAGGTCGGGGCGTGAAGTTCGACCAGCGGAAAAAGGCCACAAAAACGGGTGGGCTATAGCCTTGGGAGGTGGGGCTGACTGACTTCGTCCGCCGGACTCGGAATGGCGCGAGGCTTTTCGAGGGCCCTCCGTGTGCCAAAAATATGCCGCGGGCACAGCGGCGCCCAAAAATACCCGCCCGAAGGCCGGGGCGCCAATTTCGTCCAACGGAAAAAGGCCACAAAAACGGGTGGGCTATAGCCTTGGGGGGTGGGGTTGGCCAACTTTGTCCGCCGGACTCGGAATGGCGCGAGACTTTGCGAGGCACTTCCGTGTGCCAAAAATAGGCCACGGGCACAGCCGCGCCCAAAGATACCCGCCCGAAGGCCGGGGCGCCAAGTTCGTCCAGCGGAAAAAGGCCACTAAAACGGGAGGACTATAGCCTTGGGGGGTGGGGCTGGCCGACTTCGTCCGCCGGATTCGGACTGGCGCGAGACTTTCCGCGGCGCCTCCGAGTGCCAAAAATAGGCCGCGGGCACAGCCGCGCCCAAAAATACCAGCGCGAAGGCCGGGGTGCCAAGTTCGTCCGGCGGAAAAATGCCACAAAAACAGGTGGGCTATAGCCTTGGGGGGTGGTGTTGGCCAACTTTGTCCGCCGGACTCGGAATGGTGCGAGACTTTACGAGGTGCCTCCGTGTACCAAAAATAGGCCACGGGCACAGCCGCGCCCAAAAATACCCGCCCGAAGGCCGGGGCGCCAAGTTCGTCAAGCGGAAAAAGGCCACAAAAACGGGTGGGCTATAGCCTTGGGGTGTGGGGCTGGCTAACTTCGTACGCCGGACTCGGAATGGCGCGAGACGTTGCGAGGCACCTCCGTGTGCCAAAAATAGGCCGCGGCCAAAGCCGTACCCACAAATACCCGCCCGAAGGCCGGGGCGCAAAGTTCGTCCAGCGGAAAAAAGCCACAAAAACGGGTGGGCTATAGCCTTGGGGGGTGGGACTGGCCAACTTTGTCCGCGGGACTCGGAATGGCGCGAGACTTTGCGAGGCACCTCCGTGTGCCAAAAATAGGCCGCGGGCACAGCCGCGCCCAAAAATACCCGCCCGAAGGCCGGGGCGCCATGTTCGTCCGGCGGAAAAAGGCCACAAAAACAGGTGGGCTATAGCCTTGGGGGGTGGTGTTGGCCAACTTTGTCCGCCGGACTCGGAATGGCGCGAGACTTTGCGAGGCACCTCCGTGTGCCAAAAATAGGCCACGGGCACAGCCGCGACCAAAAATACCCGCCCGAAGTCCGGGGTGCCAAGTTCGTCCAGCGGAAAAAGGTCACAAAAACGGGTGGGCTATAGCCTTGGGGGGTGGGGCTGGCCAACTTCGTCCGCCGGACTCGGAATGGCGCGAGACATTGCGAGGCACCTCCGTGTGCCAGAAATAGGCCGCGGGCACAGCCGCGCCCAAAGATAATGGCCCGAAGGCCGGGGTGCCAAGTTCGTCCAGCGGAAAAAGGCCACAAAAACGGGTGGGCTATAGCCTTGCGGGGTGGGGCTGGCCATCTTCGTCCGCCGGACTCGGAGTGGCGCGAGACTTTGCGCGGCACCTCCGAGTGCCAAAAATAGGCCGCGGGCACAGCCGCGCCCAAAAATACCCGCCCGAAGGCCGGGGCGCAAAGTTCGTCCAGCGGAAAAAGGCCACAAAAACGGGTGGGCTATAGCCTTGGGGGGTGGGACTGGCCAACTTCGTCCGCCGGACTCAGAATCGCGCGAGATTTTGCGAGGCGCCTCCGTGTGCCAAAAATAAACCGCGGGCACAGCCGTGCCCAAAAACACACGCCCGAAGGCCGGGGCGCCACGTTCGTCCAACGGAAAAAGGCCACAAAAACGGGTGGGCTATAGCCTTGGGGGGTGGAGCTGGCCAACTTCGTCCGCTGGACTCGGAATGGCACGAGACTTTGCGAGGCACCTCCGTGTGCAATAAATAGGCCGCTGACACAGCCGAGCCCAAAAATAGCTCCCCGAAGGCCAGGGCGCCAAGTTCGTCCAGCGGAAAAAGGCCACAAAAACGGGTGGGCTATAGCCTTGGGGGGTGGGGCTGGCCAATTCGTCCGCCGGACTCGGAATAGCGCGAGACTTTGGGAGGCGCCTCCGTGTGCCAAAAAGAGGCCGCTGACACAGCCGAGCCCAAAAATACCCGCCCGAAGGCCGGGGCGCCAAGTTCGTCCAGCGGAAAAAGGCAACAAACACGGGTGGGCTATAGCCTTGGGGGGTGGAGCTGGCCCACTTCGTCCGCCAGACTCGGAATGGCGCGAGACTTTGCGAGGCACCTCCGTGTGCCAAAAATAGGCCGCGGGCACAGCCGTGCCCAAAAATACCAGCCCGAAGGCCGGGGCACCAAGTTCGTCCAGCGGAAAAAGGCCACAAAAACGGGTGGGCTATAGCCTTGGGGGGTGGGGTTGGCCAACTTTGTCCGCCGGACTCGGAATGGCGCGAGACTTTGCGAGGCACCTCCGTGTGCCAAAAATAGGCCGCGGGCACAGACGCGCCCAAAAATACCCGCCCGAAGGCCGGGGCACCAAGTTCGTCCGGCGGAAAAAGGCAACAAAAACGGGTGGGCTATAGCCTTGGGGGGTGGGGCTGGCCAATTCGTCCGCCGGACTAGGAATAGCGCGAGACTTTGGGAGGTGCCTCCGTGTGCCAAAAATAGGCCGCGGGCACAGCCTTGCCCAAAAATACCCGTCAGAAGGCCGGGGCGCCATGTTCGTCCAGCGGAAAAAGGCGACAAAAACGGGTGGGCTATAGGCTTGGGGGGGGGGGCTGGACAACTTCGGCCGCCGGACTCGGAATGGCGCGAGACTTTGCGAGGCGCCTCCGTGTGCCAAAAATAGGCCACGGGCACAGCCGCACCCAAAAATACCCGCCTGAAGGCAAGGGCGCCAAGTTCGTCCAGCGGAAAAAGGCCACAAAAACGGGTGGGCTATAGCCTTGGGGGGTGGGGTTTGCCAACTTTGTCCGCCGGACTCGGAATGGCGCGAGACTTTGCGAGGCACCTCCGTGTGCCAAAAATAGGCCGCGGGAACAGACGCGCCCAAAAATACCCGCCCGAAAGCCGGGGCACCAAGTTCGTCCGGCGGAAAAAGGCAACAAAAACGGGTGGGCTATAGCCTTGGGGGGTGGGGCTGGCCAATTCGTCCGCCGGACTAGGAATAGCGCGAGACTTTGGGAGGCGCCTCCGTGTGCCAAAAATAGGCCGCGGGCACAGCCGTGCCCAAAAATACCCGTCAGAAGGCCGGGGCGCCATGTTCGTCCAGCGGAAAAAGGCGACAAAAACGGGTGGGCTATAGGCTTGGGGGGGGGGGGCTGGACAACTTCGGCCGCCGGACTCGGAATGGCGCGAGACTTTGCGAGGCGCCTCCGTGTGCCAAAAATAGGCCACGGGCACAGCCGCACCCAAAATTACCCGCCTGAAGGCAAGGGCGCCAAGTTCGTCCAGCGGAAAAAGGCCACAAAAACGGGTGGGCTATAGCCTTGGGGGGTGGGGCGGGCTAAGTTCCTCCACCGGACTCGGAATGGGGCGAGACTTTGCGAGGTGCCTCCGTGTACCAAAAATAGGCCGCAGGCACAGCCGTACCCAAAAATACCCGCCTGAAGGCCGGGGCGCCAAGTTCGTCCAGCGGAAAAAGGCCACAAAAACGGGTGGGATATAGCCTTGGGGGTTGGGGCTGGCCAACTTCGTCCACCGGACTCGGAATGGTGCGAGACTTTGCGAGGCACCTCCGTGTGCCAAAAATAGGCCGCGGGCACTGCCTTGCCCAAAAATACCCACCCGAAGGCCGGGGCGCCAAGTTCGTCCAGCGGAAAAAGCCACAAAAACGGGTGGGCTATAGCCTTGGGGGGTGGGGCTGGCCAACTTCGTCCGCCGGACTCGGAATGGCGTGAGATTTTATGAGGTGCCTCCGTGCGCTAAAAATACGCCGCTGGCACAGCCGCGCCCAAAAATACCCACCCGAAGACCGGGGCGCCAAGTTCGTCCAGCGGAAAAAGGCCACAAAAACGGGTGGGCTATAGCCTTGGGGGGTGGAGCTGGCCTACTTCGTCCGCCGGACTTGGAATGGCGCGAGACTTTACGAGGCGCCTCTGTGTGCCAAAAATAGGCCACGGGCACAGCCGCGCCCAAAAATGACCGCCCGAAGGCCGGGGCGCCAAGTTCGTCCAGCGGAAAAAGGCCACAAAAACGGGTGGGCTATAGCCTTGGGGGGTGGGGCTGGCCAATTTCGTCCGCCGGACTCGGAATGGCGCGAGACTTTGCGAGGCGCCTCCGTGTGCCAAAAATAGGCCGTGGGCACTGCCTCGCCCAAAAATACCTGCCCGAAGGCCGGGGAGCCAAGTTCGTCCAGCGGAAAAAGGCCACGAAAACGGGTGGGCTATAGCCTTGGGGGGTGGGGCGGGCTAAGTTCCTCCACCGGACTCGGAATGGGGCGAGACTTTGCGAGGTGCCTCCGTGTACCAAAAATAGGCCGCAGGCACAGCCGTACCCAAAAATACCCGCCTGAAGGCCGGGGCGCCAAGTTCGTCCAGCGGAAAAAGGCCACAAAAACGGGTGGGATATAGCCTTGGGGGGTGGGGCAGGCCAACATCGACCGCCGGACTCGGAATGGCGCGAGACTTTACGAGGCACTTCCGTGTGCCAAAAATAGGCCGTGGACACAACCGCGCCCAAAAATACCAGCCCGAAAGCCGGGCCACCAAGTTCGTCCAGCGGAAAAAGGCCACAAAAACGGGTGGGCTATAGCCTTGGGGGGTGGGGCTGGCCAATTTCGTCCGCCGGACTCGGAATGGCGCGAGACTTTGCGAGGCGCCTCCGTGTGCCAAAAATAGGCCGTGGGCACTGCCTCGCCCAAAAATACCTGCCCGAAGGCCGGGGCGCCAAGTTCGTCCAGTGGAAAAAGGCCACAAAAACGGGTGGGCTATAGCCTTGGGGGGTGGGGCGGGCTAAGTTCCTCCACCGGACTCGGAATGGGGCGAGACTTTGCGAGGTGCCTCCGTGTACCAAAAATAGGCCGCAGGCACAGCCGTACCCAAAAATACCCGCCTGAAGGCCGGGGCGCCAAGTTCGTCCAGCGGAAAAAGGCCACAAAAACGGGTGGGATATAGCCTTGGGGGTTGGGGCTGGCCAACTTCGTCCACCGGACTCGGAATGGTGCGAGACTTTGCGAGGCACCTCCGTGTGCCAAAAATAGGCCGCGGGCACTGCCTTGCCCAAAAATACCCACCCGAAGGCCGGGGCGCCAAGTTCGTCCAGCGGAAAAAGCCACAAAAACGGGTGGGCTATAGCCTTGGGGGGTGGGGCTGGCCAACTTCGTCCGCCGGACTCGGAATGGCGTGAGATTTTATGAGGTGCCTCCGTGCGCTAAAAATAGGCCGCTGGCACAGCCGCGCCCAAAAATACCCACCCGAAGACCGGGGCGCCAAGTTCGTCCAGCGGAAAAAGGCCACAAAAACGGGTGGGCTATAGCCTTGGGGGGTGGAGCTGGCCTACTTCGTCCGCCGGACTTGGAATGGCGCGAGACTTTACGAGGCGCCTCTGTGTGCCAAAAATAGGCCACGGGCACAGCCGCGCCCAAAAATGACCGCCCGAAGGCCGGGGCGCCAAGTTCGTCCAGCGGAAAAAGGCCACAAAAACGGGTGGGCTATAGCCGTGGGGGTTGGGGCTGGTCAACTTCGTCCGCCGGACTCGGAATGGTGCGAGACTTTGCGAGGGGCCTCCGTGTGCCCAAAATAGGCCGCAGGCACAGCCGAATCCAAAAATAACTGCCCGAAGGCCGGGGCGCCAAGTTCGTCCAGCGGAAAAAGGTCACAAAAACGGGTGGGCTATAGCCTTGGGGGGTGGGGCTGGCCAACTTCGTCCGCCGGACTCGGAATGGCGCGAGACTTTGTGAGGGGCCTCCATGTGCCCAAAATAAGCCCCGGGCACTGCCGTGACCAAAAATAACCGCCCGAAGGGCAGGGCGCCATGTTCGTCCAGCGTAAAAAGGCCACAAAAACGGGTGTGCTATAGCCTTGGGGGGTGGGGCTGGCCAACTTCGTCCGCCGGACTCGGAATGGCACGAGACTTTGCGAGGGCACTCCGTGTGCCAAAAATAGGCCGCGGGCACAGCCGCGCCAAAAAATAAAGGCCCGAAGGCCGGGGAGCCAATTTCGTCCAGCGGAAAAAGGCCACAAAAACGGGTGGGCTATAGCCTTAGGGGTGGGGCTGGCCAACTTCGTCCGCCGGACTCGGACTAGCGCGAGACTTTCCGAAGGGCCTCCGTGTGCCAAAAATAGGCCGCGGACACAGCCGCGCCCAAAAATAACCGCCCGAAGGCCGGGGCGCCAAGTTCGTCCAGCGGAAAAAGGCCACAAAAACGGGTGGGCTATAGCCTTGGGGGGTGGGGCGGGCTAAGTTCCTCCACCGGACTCGGAATGGGGCGAGACTTTGCGAGGTGCCTCCGTGTACCAAAAATAGGCCGCAGGCACAGCCGTACCCAAAAATACCCGCCTGAAGGCCGGGGCGCCAAGTTCGTCCAGCGGAAAAAGGCCACAAAAACGGGTGGGATATAGCCTTGGGGGTTGGGGCTGGCCAACTTCGTCCACCGGACTCGGAATGGTGCGAGACTTTGCGAGGCACCTCCGTGTGCCAAAAATAGGCCGCGGGCACTGCCTTGCCCAAAAATACCCACCCGAAGGCCGGGGCGCCAAGTTCGTCCAGCGGAAAAAGCCACAAAAACGGGTGGGCTATAGCCTTGGGGGGTGGGGCTGGCCAACTTCGTCCGCCGGACTCGGAATGGCGTGAGATTTTATGAGGTGCCTCCGTGCGCTAAAAATAGGCCGCTGGCACAGCCGCGCCCAAAAATACCCGCCCGAAGGCCGGGGCGCCAAGTTCGTCCAGCGGAAAGAGGCCACAAAAACGGGTGGGCTATAGCCTTGGGGGGTGGGGCTGGCCAACTTCGTCCGCCGGACTCGGAATGGCGCGAGACTTTGCGAGGCGCCTCCGTGTGCCAAAAATAGGCTTCGGGCACAACCTCGTCCAAAAATACAAGCCCGAAGGCCAGGGCGCCAAGTTCGTCCAGCGGAAAAAGGCCACAAAAACGGGTGGGCTGTAGCGTCGGGGGGTGGGGCTGGCCAACTTCGTCCGCCGAACTCGGATTGGCGCGAGACTTTGCTAGGTGCCTCCGTGTGCCAAAAATAGGCCGCGGGCACAGCCGCGCCAAAAATACCCGCCCGAAGGCCGGGGCGCCAAGTTCGTCCAGCGGAAAGAGGCCACAAAAACGGGTGGGCTATAGCCTCGGGGGGTGGGGCTGGCCAACTTCGTCCGCCGGACTCGGAGTGGCACGAGACTTTGCGAGGCGCCTCCGTTTTCCAAAAATAGGCCACGGGCACAGCCGCGCCCAAAAATACCCGCCCGAAGGCCGGGGCGCCAAGTTCGTCCAGCGGAAAGAGGCCACAAAAACGGGTGGGCTATAGCCTTGGGGGGTGGGTCTGGCCAACTTCGTCCGCCGGACTCGGAATGGCGCGAGACTTTGCGAGGCGCCTCCGTGTGCCAAAAATAGGCTGCGGGCACAGCCTCGTCCAAAAATACAAGCCCGAAGGCCGGGGCGCCAAGTTCGTCCAGCGGAAAAAGGCCACAAAAACGGGTGGGCTATAGCCTTGGGGGGTGGGGCTGGCCAACTTCGTCCGCCGGACTCGGAATGGCGCGAGACTTTGCGAGGCGCCTCCGTGTGCTGAAAATAGGCCGCGGGCACAGCCGGCCCAAATATACCGACCCGAAGGCCGGGGCGCCAAGTTCGTCCAGCGGTAAAAGGCCACAAAAATGGGTGGGCTATAGCCTTGGGGGGTGGGGCTGGCCAACTTCGTCCGCCGGGCTCGGAATGGACCGAGACGTTGCGAGGCGCCTCCGTCTACCAAAAATAGGCCGCGGGCACAGCCTTGCCCAAAACTACCCGCCCGAAGGCCGGGGCGCCCAGTTCGTCCAGCGGAAAAAGGCCACAAAAACGGGTGGGCTATAGCCTTGGGGGGTGGGCTGGCTATCTTCGTCCGCCGGACTTGGAATGGCGCGAGACTTTGCGAGGTGCATCCGTGTACCAAAAATAGGCCGCGGGCACAGCCGCGCCCAAAAATACCCGACCGAAGGCCGGGGCGTCAAGTTCGTCCAGCGGAAAAAGGCCACAAAAACGGGTGGGCTATAGCCTTGGGGGGTGGGGCTGGCCAACTTCATCCGCCGGACTCGGAATGGCGCGAGACTTTGTAAGGCGCCTCCGTGTGCCAAAAATAGGCCATGGGCACAGCCGCGCCTAAAATACCCGCCCGAAGGCCGGGCGCAAAGTTCGTCCAGCGGAAAAAGGCCACAAAAAGGGTGGGCTATAGCCTTGGGGGTGGGGCTGGCCAACTTCGTCCGCGGACTCGGAATGGTGCGAGACTTTGCGAGGCGCCTCCGTGTGTAAAAATAGGCTGCGGGCACAGCCTCATCCAAAATACCGGCCAGAAGGCCTGGGCGCCAAGTTCGTCCAGCTGAAAAAGGCCACAAAAACGGGTGGGTTATAGCCTTGGGGGGTGGGGCTGGCCAACTTCGTCCGCTGGACTCGGAATGGCGCGAGACTTTGCGAGGTGCCTCCGTGTACCAAAAATAGGCCGCGGACACAGCCGCGCGCCTAAAAATACCGCCCGAAGGCCGGGCGCCAAGTTCGTCCAGCGGAAAAAGGCCACAAAACGGGTGGGTCTGTAGCGCTTGGGGTGGGGCTGGACAACTTCGTCCGCCGAACTCGGATTGGCACGAGACTTTGCTAGGTGCCTCCGTGTGCCAAAAATAGGTCGCGGGCACAGCCTCGTCCATAAATACCCGCCCAAAGGCCGGGGCACCAATTTCGTCCAGCGGAAAAAGGCCACAAAACGGGTGGGCTATAGCCTTAAAGTGGGGCTGGCCAACCGTCCGCCGGACTCGGAATGGCGCGAGGCTTTGCGAGGCGACTCCGTGTTCCAAAAATAGGCCGCGGGCACAGCCGCGCCCAAATATACCCGACCGAAGGCCGGGGCGACAAGTGCGTCCAGCGGAAAAAGGCCACAAAAACGGGTGGGCTATAGCCTTGAAGTGGGATGGCCAACTTGGTCCCGCCGGACTCGGAATGGCGCGAGACTTTGCGAGGCGCCTCCGTGTGCTGAAAATAGGCTGCGGGCACAGCCGGCCCAAATATACCGACCGAAGGCCGGGCGCCAAGTTAAATCCAGCGGTAAAAGGCCACAAAAATGGGTGGGCTATAGCCTTGGGGGGTGGGGCTGGCCAACTTCGTCCGCCGGGCTCGGAATGGACCGAGACGTTGCGAGGCGCCTCCGTCTACCAAAAATAGGCCGCGGGCACAGCCTTGCCCAAAACTACCCGCCCGAAGGCCGGGGCGCCCAGTTCGTCCAGCGGAAAAAGGCCACAAAAACGGGTGGGCTATAGCCTTGGGGGCTGGCTATCTTCGTCCGCCCCGGACTTGGAATGGCGCGAGACTTTGCGAGGTGCATCCGTGTGCCAAAAATAGGCCGCGGGCACAGCCGCGCCCAAAAATACCCGACCGAAGGCCGGGGCGTCAAGTTCGTCCAGCGGAAAAAGGCCACAAAAACGGGTGGGCTATAGCCTTGGGGGGGGGCTGGCTATCTTCGTCCGCCGGACTTGGAATGGCGCGAGACTTTGCGAGGTGCATCCGTGTGCCAAAAATAGGCCGCGGGCACAGCCGCGCCCAAAAATACCCGACCGAAGGCCGGGGCGTCAAGTTCGTCCAGCGGAAAAAGGCCACAAAAACGGGTGGGCTATAGCCTTGGGGGGTGGGGCTGGCCAACTTCATCCGCCGGACTCGGAATGGCGCGAGACTTTGTAAGGCGCCTCCGTGTGCAAAAAATAGGCCGCGGGCACAGCCGCGCCCAAAAATACCCGCCCGAAGGCCGGGGCGCAAAGTTCGTCCAGCGGAAAAAGGCCACAAAAAAGGGTGGGCTATAGCCTTGGGGGGTGGGGCTGGCCAACTTCGTCCGCCGGACTCGGAATGGCGCGAGACTTTGCGAGGCGCCTCCGTGTGCCAAAAATAGGCTGCGGGCACAGCCTCGTCCAAAAATACCAGCCCGAAGGCCAGGGCGCCAAGTTCGTCCAGCGGAAAAAGGCCACAAAAACGGGTGGGGTATAGCCTTGGGTGGTGGGGCTGGCCAACTTCGTCCGCTGGACTCGGAATTGCGCTAGACTTTGCGAGGTGCCTCCGTGTACCAAAAATAGGCCGCGGACACAGCCGCGCCCAAAAATACCGGCCCGAAGGCCGGGGCGCCAAGTTCGTCCAGCGGAAAAAGGCCACAAAAACGGGTGGGCTGTAGCGTCGGGGGGTGGGGCTGGCCAACTTCGTCCGCCGAACTCGGATTGGCACGAGACTTTGCTAGGTGCCTCCGTGTGCCAAAAATAGGTCGCGGGCACAGCCTCGTCCAAAAATACCCGCCCAAAGGCCGGGGCACCAAGTTCGTCCAGCGGAAAAAGGCCACAAAAACGGGTGGGCTATAGCCTTGGGGGGTGGGGCTGGCCAACCTCGTCCGCTGGACTCGGAATGGCGCGAGACCTTGCGAGGCGCCTCCGTGTTCCAAAAATAGGCTGTGGGCGCAGCCGCGCCCAAAAATACCCGCCCGAAGGCCGGGGCGCCAAGTTCGTCCAGCGGAAAAAGTCCACAAAAACGGGTGGGCTATATCCTTGGGGGGTGGGGCTGGGGAACTTCGTCCGCCGGACTCGGAATGGTGCGAGACTTTGCGAGGCCCCTCCATGTGCCAAAAATAGGCTGTGGGCAGAGCCGCGCCCAAAAATACCTGCCCGAAGGCCGGGGTGCCAAGTTTGTCCAGCGGAAAAAGGCCACAAAAACGGGTGGGCTATAGCCTTGGGGGGTGGGGCTGGACAACTTCTTCCGCCGGACTCGGAATGGTGCGAGACTTTGCGAGGCCCTTCCGTGTGCCAAAAATAGGCTGTAGACAGAGCCGCGCCCAAAAATACCCGCCCAAAGGCCGGGGCGCTAAATTCGTCCAGCGGCAAAAGGCCACAAAAACGTGTGGGCTATAGCCTTGGGAGGTGGGGCTGGCCAACTTCGTCCGCCGGACTCGGAATGGCGCGAGACTTTGTGAGGCACCTCCGTGTACCAAAAATAGGCCGCTGGCTCAGCCGCGCGCAAAAATACCCGTCCGAAGTCTGGGGCGCCAAGTTCGTCAGCGGAAAAAGGCCACAAAAACGGGTGGGCTATAGCCTTGGGGGGTGGGGCTGGCCGACTTCGTCCGCCGGACTCGGAATGGGGCGAGACTTTGCGAGCGGCCTCCGCGTGCAAAAAATAGGCCGCGGGCACAGCCATGCCCAAAAATAACCCCCCAAAGGTCGGCGCGCCCAAAACCCCCAGCGGAAAAATGGCCAAAAAACGTGTGCGCTATAGCCTTGAGGGGAGGGGCTGGCCTACTTCGTCCGCCGGACTCGGAATGGGGTGAGAATTTGCGAGCGGTCTCCGCGTGCCAACAATAGGCCGCGGGCACAGCCGTGCCCAAAAATAACCCCCCGAAGGTCGGCGTGCCCAAACCCCCCAGCAGAAAAATGGCCAAAAAACGGGTGGGCTATAGCCTTGGGGGGAGGGGCTGGCCAACTTCGCCCGCCAGACTCGGAATGGGGTGAGACTATGCGAGCGGCCTCCGCGTGCCAAAAATAGGCCGCGGGCACAGCCGCGTCCAAAAATAATCCCCCAAAGGTCGGCGCGCCCAACCCCCCCAGCGGAAAAATGGCCAAAAAACGGGTGCGCTATAGCCTTGGGTGGAGGGGCTGGCCCACTTCGTCCGCCGGACTCGGAATGGGGCGAGACTTTGCGAGCGGCCTCCGCGTGCCAAAAATAGGCCGCGGGCACAGCCGCGCCCAAAAATAACCCCCCGAAGGTCGGCGCGCCCAAACCCCCCAGCGAAAAAAATGGCCAAAAAACGGGTGCGCTATAGCCTTGGGGGGAGGGGCTGGCCAACTTCTTCCGCCGGACTCGGAATTGGGGAGACATTGCGAGCTGACTCCGCGTGCCAAAAATTGGCCGCGGGCACAACCGCGCCCAAAAATAAGCACCCGAAGGTCGGCGCGCCCAAAACCCCCAGCGGAAAAATGGCCAAAAAACGGGTAGGCTAAAGCCTTGGGGGAAGGGGCTGGCCCACTTCGTCCGCCGGACACGGAATGGGGCGGGACTTTGCGAGCGGCCTCCGCGTGCCAAAAATAGGCCGCGGGCACAGCCGCGCCCAAAAATAACCCCCCGAAGGTCGGCGTTCCAAAACCCCTCAGCGGAAAAATGGCCAAAAAACGGGTGCGCTACAGCCTTGGGGGGAGGGGCTGGCCAACTTCGTCCGCCGGACTCGGAATGGGGCGAGACATTGCGAGCGGACTCCGCGTGCCAAAAATTGTCCGTGGGCACAGCCGCGCCCAAAAATAACCCCCCGAAGGTCGGCGCGCCCAAACCCCCAGCGGAAAAATGGCCAGAAAACGGGTGGGCTATAGCCTTGGGGGGAAGGGCTGGCCGACTTCGTCCGCCGGACTCGGAATGCGGTGAGACATTGCGAGCGGCCTCCGCGTGCCAAAAATAGAACACAGGCACAGCCTCGCCCAAAAATAACCCCCCGAAGGTCGGCGCGCCCAAACCCCCCAGCGGAAAAATGGCCAAAAAACGGGTGGGCTATTGCCTTGGGGGGAGGGGCTGGCCCACTTCGTCCGCCGGACTCGGAATGGGGCGAGACTTTGCAAGCGGCCTCCGCGTGCCAAAAATAGGCCGCGGGCACAGCCGTACCCAAAAATAACCCCCCGAAGGTCGGCGTTCCTAAACCCCCCAGCGGAAAAATGGCCAAAAAACGGGTGCGCTATAGCCTTGGGGGGAGGGGCTGGCCCACTTCGTCCGCCGGACTCGGAATGGGGCAAGACTGTGCGAGCGGCCTCTGCGTGCCCAAAATAGGCCACGGGCACAGCCGCGCCCAAAACTAACCCCCCGAAGGTCGGCGCGCCCAAACCCCCTGCGGAAAAATCGCCAAAAAACGGGAGGGCTATAGCCTTGGGGGGAGGGGCTGGCCTACTTCGTCCACCGGACTCGGGATGGGACGAGACTTTGCGAGCGGCCTCCGTGTGCCAAAAATAGGCCGCGGAAACAGTAGCACGCAAAAATAACCCCCCGAAGGTCGGCGCGCCCAAACCGCCCAGCGGAAAAATGGCCAAAAAACGGGTGCGCCATAGCCTTGGGTGGAGGGGCTGGCCCACTTCGTCCGCCAGACTCGGAATGGGGTGAGACTTTGCGAGCGGCCTCCACGTGCCAAAAATAGGCCGCGGGCAAGGCGAGCCCAAAAATAACCCCCCGAAGGTCGGCGCGCCCAAACCCCCAGCGGAAAAATGGCCAAAAAACGGGTGGGCTATAGCGTTGGGGGAAGGGGCTGGCCCACTTCGTCCGCCGGACTCGGAATGGGGCGAGACATTGCGAGCGGACTCCACGTGGCAAAAATAGGCCTCAGGCACAGCCGCGCCCAAAAATAACCCCCCGAAGGTCGGCGCGCCCAAACCCCCCAGCGGAAAACTGGCCAAAAAACGGGTGGGCTATAGCCTTGGGGGAAGGGTGGCCAACTTCGTCCCCCGGACTCAGAATGGGGCAAAACTTTGCAAGCGGCCTCCGCGTGCCAAAAATAGGCCTCGGGCACAGCCACGCCCAAAAATAACCCCCCGAAGGTCGGCGCGCCCAAACCCCCCAGCGGAAAAATGGCCAAAAAACGGGTGGGCTATAGCCTTGGGGGAAGGGTGGCCAACTTCGTCCGCCGGACTCGGAATGGGACGAGACTTTGCAAGCGGCCTCCGCATGCCAAAAATAGGCCGCGGGCACAGCCATGCCCAAAAATAACCCCCCGAAGGTCGGCGTTCCAACACCCCTCAGCGGAAAAATGGCCAAAAACCGTGTGGGCTACATGACCTTGGGGAGGGGCTGGCCAACTTCGTCCGCCGGACTCGGAATGGGGCGAGACATTGCGAGCGGACTCCGCGTGCCAAAAATTGTCCGTGGGCACAGCCGCGCCCAAAAATAACCCCCCGAAGGTCGGCGCGCCCAAACCCCCAGCGGAAAAATGGCCAGAAAACGGGTGGGCTATAGCCTTGGGGGGAAGGGCTGGCCGACTTCGTCCGCCGGACTCGGAATGCGGTGAGACATTGCGAGGGGCCTCCGTGTGCTAAAAATAGGCCGCGGCCACAGCCGCGCCCAAAAATAACCCCCCGAAGGTCGGCGCGCCCAAACCCCCCAGTGGAAAAATGGCCAAAAAACGGGTGGGCTATAGCCTTGGGGGAAGGGTGGCCAACTTCGTCCGCCGGACTCGGAATGGGACGAGACTTTGCAAGCGGCCTCCGCATGCCAAAAATAGCCCGCGGGCACAGCCATGCCCAAAAATAACCCCCCGAAGGTCGGCGTTCCAAAACCCCTCAGCGGAAAAATGGCCAAAAAACGTGTGGGCTACAGCCTTGGGGGGAGGGGCTGGCCAACTTCGTCCGCCGGACTCGGAATGGGGCGAGACATTGCGAGCGGACTCCGCGTGCCAAAAATTGTCCGTGGGCACAGCCGCGCCCAAAAATAACCCCCCGAAGGTCGGGCGCGCCCAAACCCCCGGGCGGAAAAATGGCGTAAAACGGGTGGGCTATAGCCTTGGGGGAAGGGCTGGACCGACTTCGTCCACCGGACTCGGAATGCGGTGAGACATTGCGAGGGGCCTCCGTGTGCTAAAAATAGGCGCGGCCACAGCCGCGCCAAAAATAACCCCCGAAGGTCGGGCGCGCCCAAACCCCCCAAGTGGAAAAATGGCCAAAAAAGCGGGTGGGCTATAGCCTTGGGGAAGGGTGGCCAACCGTCCACGGACTCGGAATGGGACGAGACTTTGCAAGCGGCCTCCGCATGCCAAAAATAGCCCGCGGGCACAGCCATGCCCAAAAATAACCCCGAAGGTCGGCGCTCCAAAACCCTCAGCGGAAAATGGCCAAAAAGCGTGTGGGCTACAGCCTTGGGGAGGGGCTGGCCAACTCGTCCGCCGGACTCGGAATGGGGCGAGACATTGCGAGCGGACTCCGCGTGCCAAAAATTGTTAAGTGGGCACAGCCGCGCCCAAAAATAACCCCCGAAGGTCGGCGCGCCCAAACCCTGATGGGAAAATGGCCAGAAAACGGGTGGGCTATAGCCTTGGGGGGAAGGGCTGGCCAACTTCGTCCGCCGGACTCGGAATGCGGTGAGACATTGCGAGGGGCCTCCGTGTGATAAAAATAGGCCGCGGCCACAGCCGCGCCCAAAAATAACCCCCCGAAGGTCGGCGCGCCCAAACCCCCCAGTGGAAAAATGGCCAAAAAACGTGTGGGCTATAGCCTTGGGGGGAGGGCTGGCCCACTTCGTCCGCCGGACTCGGAATGGGGTGAGACTTTGCGAGTGGCCTCCGCGTACAAAAAATCGGCCGCGGACACAGCCGCGCCCAAAAATAACCCACCGAAGGTCGGCGCGCCCAAACCCCCCAGCGGAAAAATGGCCAAAAAACGGGTTGGCTATAGCCTTGGGGGGAGGGGCTGGCCCACTTCGTCCGCCGGACTCGGAATGGGGCGAGACATTACGAGCGGCCTGTGCGTGCCAAAAATAGGCCGCGGGCACAGCCGAGCCCAATAATAACCCCTCGAAGGTCGGCGCGACCAAACACCCCAGCGGAAAAATGGCCAAAAAATGGGTGGGCTATAGCCTTGGGGGGAGGGCCTGGCCAACTTCGTCTGCCGGACTCGGAATGGGGCGAGACTTTGCGAGGCACCTCCGTGTACAAAAAATAGGCCGCGGACATAGCCGCGTCCAAAAATAACCACCCGAAGGCCGGGGCGCAAAGTTCGTCCAGCGGAAAAGGCCACAAAAACGGGTGGGCTATAGCCTTGGGGGGTGGGGCTGGCCAACTTCACCCGCCGGACTTGGAATGGTCTGAGACTTTGCGAGGGGCCTCCATGTGCCAAAAATAGGCCGCGGGCACAACCGCGCCCAAAAATAACCGCCCAAAGGCCGGGGCGCCAAGTTCGTCCAGCGGAAAAAGGCCACAAAAACGGGTCGGCTATAGCCTTTGGGGGTGGGGCTGGCCCACTTCGTCCGCCAGACTCGGAATGGCGCGAGACTTTGCGAGGGGCCTCCATGTGCCAAAAATATGCAGCGGGCACAGCCGCACCCAAAAATAACCGCCCAAAGGCCGGGGCGCCAAGTTCGTCCAGCGGAAAAAGGCCACAAAAACGGGTGGGCTATAGCCTTTGGGGGTGGGGCTGGCCAACTTCGTCTGCCGGACTCAGAATGGCTCGAGCCTTTGCGAGGGGCCTCCGTGTGCCAAATATAGGCCGTGGGCACAGCTGCGCCCATTAATAACCTCCCGAAGGCCCGGGCGCCTAGTTCGTCCAGCGGAAAAAGGCCACAAAAACGGGTGGGCTATAGCCTCGGGGGGTGGGGCTGGCCAACTTCGTCCGCCGGACTCGGAATGGCGCGAGACTTTGCGAGGCGCCTCCGTGAGCCAAAAATAGGCCGCGGGCACAGCCGCGTCCAAAAATACCTGCCCGATGGCCGGGGCGCCAACTTCGTCCAGCGGAAAAAGGCCACAAAAACGGGTGGGCTATAGCCTTGGGGGGTGGGCTGGCCATCTTCGTCCGCCGGACTTGGAATGGCGCGAGACATTGCGAGGTGCCTCCGTGTGCCAAAAATAGGCCGCGGACACAGCCGCGCCCAAAAATACCCGACCAAAGGCCGGGGCGCCAAGTTCGTCCAGCGGAAAAAGGCCACAAAAATGGGTGGGCTATAGCCTTGGGGGGTGGGCTGGCCATCTTCGTCTGCCGGACTCGGAATGGCGTGAGCCTTTGCGAGGCGCCTCCATGTGCCAAAAATACCCGACCGAAGGCCGGGGCGCCCAGTTCGTCCAGCGGAAAAAGGCCACAAAAACGGGTGGGCCATAGCCTCGAGGGGTGGGGCTGGCCAACTTCGTCCGCTGGACTCGGAATGGCGCGAGACTTTGCGAGGCTCCTCTGTGAGCCAAACATTGGCCATGGCACAGCCGCAGCCAAAAATACCCGCCCTAAGGCCGGGGCGCCAAGTTCGTCCAGCGGAAAAAGGCCACAAAAACGGGTCGGCTATAGCCTTTGGGGGTGGGGCTGGCCAACTTCGTCCGCCGGACTCGGAATGGCGCGAGACTTTGCGAGGGGCCTCCATGTGCCAAAAATAGGCCGCGGGCACAGCCGCGCCCAAAAATACGCGACCGATGGCCGGGGCGCCAAATTCGTCCAGCGGTAAAAGGCCACAAAACGGGTGGGCTATAGCCTTGGGGGTGGGCTGGCCATCTTCAAATCTCTGCCGGACTTGGAATGACGCGAGACTTTGCGAGGTGCCTCCAGTGTGCCAAAAATAGGCCGCGGGCACAGCCACGCCTAAAAATACCCGACCGAAGGCCGGGCGCCAAATTCGCCCAGCGGTAAAAGGCCACAAAAGCGGGTGGGCTATAGCCTTGGGGGTGGGGCTGGCCAACTCGTCCGCCGGACTCGGAATGGCGCGAGGCTTTGAGAGCGGACTCAGCGTGCAAAAATAGGCCGTGGGGACAGCCGCACCCAAAAATAAGCACCCGAAGGTCGGCGCGCCCAAACCCCCCAGCGGAAAACTGGCCAAAAAACGGGTAGGCTATAGCCTTGGGGGGTGGGGCTGGCCCACTTCGTCCGCCGGACTCGGAATGGGGCGGGACTGTGCGAGGGGCCTCCGTGTGCTGTAAAAAGTAGGCAGCGGCACAGCCGCCCCCAAAAATAACCCCCCGAAGGTCGGCGTGCCCAAACCCCCCATCGGAAAACTGGCCAAAAAACGGGTGAGCTATAGCCTTGGGGGGTGGGGCTGGCCCACTTCGTCCGCCGGACTCGGAATGGCGCGAGACTTTGCGAGGCGCCTCCGTGTGCCAAAAATAGGCCGCTGGCTCAGCCGCGCGCAAAAATACCCGCCCGAAGTCTGGGGCGCCAAGTTCGTCCAGCGGAAAAAGGCCACAAAAACGGGTGCGCTATAGCCTTGGGGGGAGGGGCTGGCCAACTTCTTCCGCCGGACTCGGAATTGGGCGAGACATTGCGAGCGGACTCCGCGTGCCAAAAATAGGCCGTGGGGACAGCCGCACCCAAAAATAAGCACCCGAAGGTCGGCGCGCCCAAACCCCCCAGCGGAAAAATGGCCAAAAAACGGGTAGGCTAAAGCCTTGGGGGGAGGGGCTGGCCCACTTCGTCCGCCGGACATGGAATGGGGCGGGACTTTGCGAGCGGCCTCCGCGTGCCAAAAATAGGCCGCGGGCACAGCCGCGCCCAAAAATAACCCCCCGAAGGTCGGCGCGCCCAAACCCCCCAGCGGAAAAATGGCAAAAAAATGGGTGCGCTATAGCCTTGGGGGGAGGGGCTGGCCCACTTCGTCCGCCGGACTCGGAATGGGGCAAGACTTTGCGAGCGGCCTCCGCGTGCCCAACATAGGCCGCGGGCACAGCCGCGCCCAAAAATAACCCCCCGAAGGTCGGCGCACCCAAACCCCCAGCGGAAAAATCGCCAAAAATCGGGAGGGCTATAGCCTTGGGGGGAGGGGCTGGCCTACTTCGTCCACCGGACTCGGGATGGGGCGAGACTTTGCGAGCGGCCTCCGCGTGCCAAAAATAGGCCGTGGAAACAGCCGTACCCAAAAATAACCCACCGAAGGTCGGCGCGCCCAAACCCCCCAGCGGAAAAATGGCCAAAAAACGGGTGCGCTATAGCCTTGGGGGGAGGGGCTGGCCCACTTCGTCCGCCGGACTCGGAATGGGGCAAGACTTTGCGAGCGGCCTCCGCGTACCCAACATAGGCCGCGGGCACAGCCGCGCCCAAAAATAACCCCCCGAAGGTCGGCGCACCCAAACCCCCAGCGGAAAAATCGCCAAAAAACGGGAGGGCTATAGCCTTGGGGGAGGGCTGGCCTACTTCGTCCACCGGACTCGGGATGGGGGCGAGACTTTGCAGCGGCCTCCGCGTGCCAAAAATAGGCCGCGGAAACAGCCGTACCCAAAAATAACCCACCAAAGGTCGGCGCGCCCAAACCCCCCAGCGGAAAAATGGCCAAAAAACGGGTGGGCTATTGCTTTGGGGGGAGGGGGTGGCCAACTTCGTCCGCCGGACTCGGAATGGGGTGAGACTTTGTGAGCAGCCTGTGCGTGCCAAAAATAGGCCGCGGGCACAGCCGAGCCCAATAATAACCCCTCAAAGGTCGGCGCGCCCAAACCCCCCAGCGGAAAAATGGCCAAAAAATGGGTGGGCTATAGCCTTGGGGGGAGGGCCTGGCCAACTTCGTCTGCCGGACTCGGAATGGGGCGAGACTTTGCGAGGCACCTCCGTGTGCAAAAAATAGGCCGCGGACACAGCCGCGTCCAAAAATAACCACCCGAAGGTCGGGGCGCAAAGTTCGTCCAGCGGAAAAGGCCACAAAAACGGGTGGGCGATAGCCTTGGGGGGTGGGGCTGGCCAACTTCACCCGCCGGACTTGGAATGGTGCGAGACTTTGCGAGGCGCCTCCGTGTGCCAAAAATAGGCCGCGGGCACAGCCGCACCCAAAAATACCCGCCCAAAGGCCGGGGCACCAAGTTCGTCCAGCGGAAAAAGGCCACAAAAACGGGTGGGCTATAGCCTTGGGGGGTGGGGCTGGCCAACTTCATCCGCCGGACTCGGAATGGTGCGAGACTTTGCGAGGCGCCTCCGTGTGCCAAAAATAGGCCGCGGGCACAGCCTTGCCCAAAAATACCCGCCTGAAGGCCGGGGCGTCCAGTTCGTCCAGCGGAAAAAGGCCACAAAAACGGGTGGGCTATAGCCTTGGTGGGTGGGGCTGGCCAACTTCATCCGCCGGACTCGGAGTGGCGCGAGACTTTGCAAGGCGCCTCCGTGTGCCAAAAATAGGCCGTGGGCACAGCCGCGCCCAAAAATACCTGCCCGAAGGCCGGGGCGCCAAGTTCGTCCAGCGGAAAAAGGCCACAAAAACGGGTGGGCTATAGCCTTGGGGGGTGGGGCTGGCCAACTTCGTCCGCCGGACTCGGAATTGCGCGAGACTTTGCGAGGTGCCTCCGTGTGCCAAAAATAGGCCGCGGGCACAGCCGCGCCCAAAAATACCCGCCCGAAGTCCGGGGCGCGAAGTTCGTCCAGCGGAAAAAGGCCACAAAAACGGGTGGGCTGTAGCGTCGGGGGGTGGGGCTGGCCAACTTCGTCCGCCGGACTCGGATTGGCGCGAGACTTTGCTAGGTGCCTCCGTGTGCCAAAAATAGGCCGCGGGCACAGCCGCACCGAAAAATACCCGCCCAAAGGCCGGGGCACCAAGTTCGTCCAGCGGAAAAAGGCCACAAAAACGGGTGGGCTATAGCCTTGCGGGGTGGGGCAGGCCAACTTCGTCCGCCAGTCTCGGAATGGCGCGAGACTTTGCGAGGGGCCTCCGTGTTCCAAAAATAGGCCGCGGGCACAGCCGCGCCCAAAAATACCCGCCCGAAGGCCGGGGCGCCAACATCGTCCAGCGGAAAAAGGCCACAAAAACGGGTGGGCTATAGCCTTCGGGGGTGGGGCTGGCCAACTTCGTCCGCCGGACTCGGAATGGAGCGAGACTTTGCGAGGTGCCTCCGTGTGCCAAAAATAGGCCGTGGGAACAGCCGCGCCCAAATATACCCACCCGAAGGCCGGGGCGACAAGTTCGTCCAGCGAAAAAAGGCCACAAAAACGGGTGGGCTATAGCGTCGTGGGGTGGGGCTGGCCCGATTCGTCCGCCGAACTCGGAATGGCACGAGACTTTGCGAGGCGCCTACGTGCGCCAAAAATTGGCTGCGGACACAGCCGCGCCCAAAAATCCACGCCCGAAGGCCGGGGCGCCAAGTTCGTCCAGCAGAAAAAGGACACAAAAACGGGTGGGCTATAGCCTTGGGCGGTGGGGTTGGCCGACTTCGTCCGCCAGACTCGGAATGGCGCGAGACTTTGCGAGGCGCCTCCCTGTGCCAAAAATAGGCCGCGGACTCAGCCGCGTGCAAATATACCCGCCCGAAGGCCGGGGCGACAAGTTCGTCTAGCGGAAAAAGGCCACAAAAACGGGTGGGCTATAGCCTTGGGGGTGGGGCTGGCCAACTTCGTCCGCCGGACTCGGAATTTCGCGAGACTTTGCGAGGTGCCTCCGTGTGCCAAAAATAGGCCGCGGGCACAGCCGCGCCCAAAAATACCCGCCCGAAGGCCGGGGCGCCAAGTTCGTCCAGCGGAAAAAGGCCACAAAAACGGGTGGGCTATAGCCTCGGGGGTTGGGGCAGGCGGACTTCGTCCGCCAGACTCGAAATGGCGCGACACTTTGCAAGGTGTCTCTGTGTGCCAAAAATAGGCCGCGGGCAAGGCCGGACCCAAAAATTCCCGCCCGAAGGCCGGGGCGCCAAGTTCGTCCAGCGGTAAAAGGCCACAAAAACGGGTGGGCTATAGCCTTGGGGGGTGGGGCTGGCCAACTTCATCTGCCGGACTCGGAATGCCGTGAGACTTTGGGAGGCGCCTCCGTGTGCCAAAAATAGGCCGCGGTCAAAGCCGCGCCCAAAAATACCTGCCCGATGTCCGGGGCGCCAAGTTCGTCCAGCGGAAAAAGGCCACAAAAACGGGTGGGCTATAGCCTTGGGGGTGGGGCTGGCCAACTTCGTCCGCCGGACTCGGAATGGTGGGAGACTTTGCGAGGCACCTCCGTGTACCAAAAATAGGCCGCGGGCACAGCATTGCCAAAAAATACCCGCCCGAAGGCCGGGGCGCCATGTTCGTCCAGCGGAAAAAGGCCGCAAAAACGGGTGGGCTATAGCCTTGGGGGGTGGGGCTGGCCAACTTCATCTGCCGGACTCGGAATGCCGTGAGACTTTGGGAGGCGCCTCCGTGTGCCAAAAATAGGCCGCGGTCAAAGCCGCGCCCAAAAATACCTGCCCGATGTCCGGGGCGCCAAGTTCGTCCAGCGGAAAAAGGCCACAAAAACGGGTGGGCTATAGCCTTGGGGGTGGGGCTGGCCAACTTCGTCCGCCGGACTCGGAATGGTGGGAGACTTTGCGAGGCACCTCCGTGTACCAAAAATAGGCCGCGGGCACAGCATTGCCAAAAATACCCGACCGAAGGCCGGGGCGCCCAGTTCGTCCAGCGGAAAAAGGCCACAAAAACGGGTGGGCCATAGCCTCGAGGGGTGGGGCTGGCCAACTTCGTCCGCTGGACTCGGAATGGCGCGAGACTTTGCGAGGCTCCTCTGTGAGCCAAACATTGGCCGCGGGCACAGCCGCACCCAAAAATAACCGCCCAAAGGCCGGGGTGCCAAGTTTGTCCAGCAGAAAAAGGCCACAAAAACGGGTCGGCTATAGCCTTGGGGGGTGGGGCTGGACAATTTCTTCCGCCGGACTCAGAATGGTGCGAGACTTTGCGAGGCCCTTCCGTGTGCCAAAAATAGGCTGTAGGCACAGCCGCGCCCAATAATACCTGCCCGAAGGCCGGGGCGACAAGTTCGTCCAGCGGAAAAAGGCCACAAAAAAGGGTGGGCTATAGCCTTGGGGGGTGGGGCTGGCCAACTTCGTCCACCGGACTCGGAATGGCGCGAGACTTTGCGAGGGGTCTCTGTGTGCCAAAATAGGCCGCGGGCACAGCCGTGCCCAATAATAACTGCCCGAAGGCCGGGGCGACAAGTTCGTCCTGCGGAAAAAGGCCACAAAAACGGGTGGGCTATAGCCTTGGGAGGTGGGGCTGGCCGACTTCGTCCGCCGGACTCGGAATGGCGCGAGACTTTGCGAGGGCCCTCCGTGTGCCAAAAATAGGCCATGAGAACAGCCGCACCCAAAAATACCCGCCCGAAGTCCGGGCGCCTAGTTCGTCCATATGAAAAAGGCCACAAAACGGGGTGGGCTTTAGCCTTGGGGGGTGGGGCTGGCCGACTTCGTCTGCCGGACTCGGAATGGCGCGAGACTTTGCGAGGTGGCACCGTGTGTGCAAAAATAGGCCACGGGAACAGCCGCGCCTAAAAATACCCGCCCGAAGTCCGGGCGCCAAGTTCGCCCAGCGGAAAAAGGCCACAAAAACGGGTGGGGTATAGCCTTGGGCGGTGGGGCTGGCCTACTTCGTCCGTCAGACTCGGAATGGCGCAAGACTTTGCGAGGCACCTCCGTGTGCCAAAAATAGGCCATGGCACAGCCGCGCCTTAAAAGTACCCGCCCGAAGGCCGGGCCGCCAAGTTCGTCCAGCGGAAAATGGCCACAAAAATGGGTGGGCTATAGCCTTGGGGTGTGGGACTGGCCAACTTTGTCCGCCGGACTCGGAATGGCGCGAGACTTGGCGAGGAGTCTCCGTGTGCCAAAAATAAGCAGCGGGCACAGCCGCGCCCAAAAATACCCGCCCGAAGGCCGGGGCGCCAAGTTTATTCCAGCGGAAAAAGGCCACAAAAACGGGTGGGCTATAGCCTCGGGGGGTGGGGCTGGCCAACTTCGTCTGCCGGACTCGGAATGGCGCGAGTCTTTGCGAGGCGACTCCGTTTGCCAAAAATAGGCCGCGGGCACAGCCGCATCCAAAAATACCCGCCCGAAGGCCGGGGCGCCAAGTTTATTCCAGCGGAAAAAGGCCACAAAAACGGGTGGGCTATAGCCTTGGGGGGTGGGGCTGGCCAACTTCGTCCGCTGGACTCGGAATGGCGCGAGGCTTTGCGAGGCCCCTCCGTGTGCCAAAAATAGGCCACGGGAACAGCCGCGCCCAAAAATACCCACCCGAAGTCCGGTGCGCCAAGTTCGTCCAGCGGAAAAAGGCCACAAAAACGGGTGGGCTATAGCCTTGGGAGGTGGTGCTGGCCAACTTCGTCCGCCGGACTCGGAATGGCGCGAGACTTTGCGAGGCACCTCCGTGTGCCAAAAATAGGCCGCGGGCACAGCCGCGCCCAAAAATACCGGCCCGAAGGCTGGGCCGCCAAGTTCGTCCAGCGGAAAAAGGCCACAAAAATGGGTGGGCTATAGCCTTGGGGTGTGGGACTGGCCAACTTCGTCCGCCGGACTCGGAATGGCGCGAGACTTTGCGAGGAGTCTCCGTGTGCCAAAAATAAGCAGCGGGCACAGCCGCGCCCAAAAATAACTGCCCGAAGGCCGGGGCGCCAAGTTTATTCCAACGGAAAAAGGCCACAAAAACGGGTGGGCTATAGCTTCGGGGGGTGGGGCTGGCCAACTTCGTCCGCCGGACTCGGAATGGTGCGAGGCTTTGCGAGGCGCCTCCGTTTGCCAAAAATAGGCCGCGGGCACAGCCGCGTCCAAAAATACCCGCCCGAAGGCCGGGGCGCCAAGTTTATTCCAGCGGAAAAAGGCCACAAAAACGGGTGGGCTATAGCCTTGGGGGTTGGGGCTGGCCAACTTCGTCCGCTGCACTCGGAATGGCGCGAGGCTTTGCGAGGCCCCTCCGTGTGCCAAAAATAGGCCACGGGAACAGCCGCGCCCAAAAATACCCGCCCGAAGTCCGGGGCGCCAAGTTCGTCCAGCGGAAAAAGGCCACAAAAACGGGTGGGCTATAGCCTTGGGGGGTGGTGCTGGCCAACTTCGTCCGCCGGACTCGGAATGCGCGAGACTTTACGAGGCGCCTCCGTGAGCCAAAAATAGGCCGCGGGCACAGCCGCGCCTAAAAATACCCGCCCGAAGGCCGGGGCGCCAAGTTCGTCCAGCGGAAAAAGGCCACAAAAACGGGTGTGCTACAGCCTTGGGGGGTGGGGCTGGCCCACTTCATCCGCCAGACTCGGAATGGCGCGAGGCTTTGCGAGGCCCCTCCGTGTGCCAAAAATAGGCCGCGGGCAAAGCCGCGCCCAAAAATACCCTCCCGAAGGCCGGGGCGCCAAGTTCGTCCCAGCGGAAAAAGGCCACAAAAATGGGTGGGCTATAGCCTTGGGGTGTGGGACCGGCCGACTACGTCCGCCGGACTCGGAATGGTGCGAGGCTTTGCGAGGAGCCTCCGTTTGCCAAAAATAGGCCGCGGGCACAGCCGCGTCCAAAAATACCGGCCCGAAGGCCGGGGCGCGAAGTTCGTCAAGCGGACAAAGGCCTCAAAAACGGGTGGGCTATCGCGTGGGGGGTTGGCGCTGGCCTACTCCGTCCGCTGGACTCGGAATGGCGCGAGCCTTTGCGAGGCGACTCCGTGTGCCAAAAATAGGCCGCGGGCACAGCCGCACCTAAAAATACCCGCCCGAAGGCCGGGGCGCCAAGTTCGTCTAGCGGAAAAAGGCCACAAAAACGGGTGGGCTATAGCCTTGGGGGGTGGGGCTGGCCAACTTTGTCCGACGGACTCGGAATGGCGAGAGACTTTGCGAGATGCCTCCGTGAGCCAAATATAGGCCGCGGTCACAGTCGCGCCCAAAAATACCAGCCCGAAGGCCGGGGCGCCTGTGTTCGCCCAGGGAAAAAGGCCACAAAAACGGGTGGGCTATAGCCTTGGGGGGTGGGGCTGGCCAACTTTGTCCGCCCAACTCGGAATGGCTCGAGCCTTTCCGAGGGGCCTCCGTGTGCCAAAAATAGACCGCGGGCACAGCGGCGCCCAATAATACCCGCCCAAGGGCGGGGCGCCGAGTTCGACCACCGGAAAATGGCCACAAACCCGGGTGGGCTTAGCCCTGGGGGGTGGGGCTGGCCAACTTCGTCCGCCGGACTTTGAATGGCGCGAGACTTTACGAGGCACCTCCGTGTACCAAAAATAGGGCGCGGGCGCAGTCGCACCCAAAAATACCCGCCCGAACGCAGGGGCGCCAAGTTCGTCCAGCGGAAAATTGCCACAAAAACGGGTGGGCCTAGCCCTGGGGGGTTGGGCTGGCCAATTTCGTCCGCCGGACTTCGAATGGCGCGAGATTTTGCGAGGCACCTCCGTGTGCCAAAAATAGGCCACGGGCTCAGCCGCGCACAAAAATCCCCCCCCGATGGCGGGGGCGCCACTTTGGTCTTGCGTAAAATGGCCAAAAAACCGGGTGGGATTTCGCCTGGGGGGGGGGGGTTGGCCAACTTTGTCCGCCGGACTCGGAATGGCGAGAGACTTTGCGAGGAGCCTCCGTGTGCCAAAAATAAGCAGCGGGCACAGCCGCGCGAAAAAATACCAGCCCGAAGGCCGGGGCGCCAAGTTCGTCCAGCGGAAAAAGGCCACAAAACGGGTGGGCTATAGCCTTGGGGTTAGGGCTGGCCAACTTCGTCCGGACCGGACTCGGAATGGCGCGAGACTTTGCGAGGCACCTCCGTGTGCCAAAAATAGGCCATGGGTACAGCCGCGCCCAAAAATACCGCCGAAGGCCGGGGCGCCAAGTTCGTCCAGCGGAAAAAGGCCAAAAAAACGGGTGGGCTATAGACTTGGGGGGTGGGGCTGGACAAATTCGTCCGCCGGACTTGGAATGGAGCGAGACTTTGCGAGGTGCCTCCGTGTGCCAAAAATAGGCCGCGGCAACAGCCGCGCCCAAAAAGTACCTGCCCGAAGGACGGGGCTCCAAGTTCGTCCGGCGGTAAAAGTCCACAAAAACGGGCGGGCTATAGCCTTGGGGGGTGGGGCCGGCCAACTTTGTCAGCCGGACTCAGAATGGAACGAGACTTTGCGAGGTGCCTCCATGTGAAAAAATAGGCTGCGGGCGCAGCCGCGCCCAAAAATACCCGCCCGAAGGCCGGGGTGCCAAGTTCGTCCAGCGGAAAAAGGCCACAAAAACGGGTGGGCTATAGCCTTGGGGGGTGGGGCTGGCCAACTTCATCCGCCCTACTCGGAATGGCGCGAGACTTTGAGAGGCGCCCCTGTGTGCCAAATATAGACCCCGGGCTCAGCCGCGCCCAAAAATACCCGCCCGAAGGCCAGGGCGCCAAGTTCGTCCACCGGTATAAGGCCACAAAAACTGGTGGGCTATAGCCTTGCGGGGTGGGGCTGGCCAACTTCATCCGCCGGACTCGGAATGGCGCGAGACTTTGTGATGCGCCTCCGTGTGTTAAAAAATAGGCCGCGGGCATAGCCGCGGCCAAAAATAACCCCCCGAAGGCCGGGGCGCCTAGTTCGCCAAGCGGAAAAAGGCCACAAAAACGGGTGGGCTATAGCCTTGGGGGTGGGGCTGGCCCACTGGTCTGTCCGCGGACTCGGATTGGCGTGAGACTTTGCGAGATGCCTCCGTGTGCCAAAAATAGGCCGCGGGCACAGCCGCGTCAAAAATACCTGCCCGAAAGCCGGGCGGCAAGTTAAATCCAGCGGAAAAAGGCCACAAAAACGGGTGGGCTATAGCCTTGGGGGTGGGGCTGGCCCACTTCGTCCGCCGGACTCGGAATGGCGCGAGACTTTGCGAGGCCCCTCCGTGTGAAAAAAATAGGCCGCGGTCAAAGCCGATCCTAAAATTACTCGCCCGAAGGGAGATGAGCCTAGTTCGTCCAGCGGATAAAGGCCGCAAAAACGGGTGGGCTATAGACGTGTGGGGTGGGGCTGGATAACTTCGTCCGCCGGACTTGGAATGGCGCGAGACTTTGCAGGCGCCCATGTGCCAAAATAGGCCGCGGGCACAGCCGTACTAAAAGTACCCGCCCGAAGGACAGGGCGTCAAGTACGTCCAGCGGTATAAATCCACAAAAAACGGGTGGGCTATAGCCTTGGGGGTGCGGCTGGCCAACCGTCCGCCGGACTCGGAATGGCGCGAGACTTTGCGAGGCGCCTCCGTGTGAAAAAAATAGGCTGTGGGCGCAGCGCGCCCAAAAATACCCGCCCCAAGGCCGGGGCGCCAAGTTCGTCCACCGGTAGAAGGCCACAAAAACGGGTGGGCTATAGCCTTGCGGGGTGGGGCTGGCCAACTTCATCCGCCGGACTCGGAATGGCGAGAGACTTTGAGAGGCGCCTCCGCAGCCAAAAATAGGCCATGGGCACAGCCGCGCCCAAAAATACCCGCCCGAAGGCCGGGGCGCCAAGTTCGTCCAGCGGAAAAAGGCCACAAAAACGGGTGGGCTATAGCCTTTGGGGGTGGGGCTGGCCCACTTCGTCCGCCGGAATCGGAATGGCGTGAGACTTTGCGAGGCACCTCCGTGTGCCAAAAATAGGCCATGGGCACCGCCGCGTCAAAAAATACCCGGCCGACGGCCGGGGCGCCAAGTTCGTCCAGCGGAAAAAGGCCACAAAAACGGGTGGGCTATAGCCTTGGGGGTGGGGCTGGCCTACTGGTCCGCCGGACTTGGAATGGCGCGAGACTTTGCGAGGCCCCTCCGTGTACAAAAAATAGGCCGCGGGCATAGCCGCGACTTAAAAATACCCACCGAAGGCCGGGAGCCAAGTTCGTCCAAGCAGAAAAAGGCCACAAAAATGGGTGGGCTATAGCCTTGGGCGTGGGGCTGGCCAACCGTCCGCCGGACTCGGAATGGCGCGAGACTTTGCGAGGCACCTCCATGAGCCAAAATTAGGCCGCGGACACAACCACATTAAAAATACCCGCCCAAGGCCGGGCGCCAAGTTCATCCAGGGAAAAAGGCCACAAAAGCAGGGTGGGCTATAGCCTTGGGGTTGGGGCTGGCCAACTTCGTCCGACGGACTCGGAATGGCGCGAGACTTTACGAGGAGCCTCCGTGTGAAAAAATAGGCCGTGGGCGGAGCCGAACCCAAAAATACCCGCCCGAAGGCCGGGGCGCCAATTTCGTCCATCGGAAAATGGCCACAAAAACGGGTGGGCTATTGCCTTGGGGGGTGGGGCTGGCCAACTTTGTCCGCCTTACTCGGAGTGGCGCGAGACTTTACGAGGCTCCCCTGTGTGCCAAAAATAGGCCGCGGGCACAGCCGCACCCAAAATTACCAGCCCGAAGGCAGGGGCGCCAAGTACGTCCACCGGTAAAAGGCCACAAAAACGGGTGGGCTATAACCTTGTGGGGTGGGGCTGGCTCACTTCGTCCGCCGGAGTCGGAATGGCACGAGACTTTGCGAGGCACCTCCGTGCAGCAAAAATAGGTCGCGGGCACAGCCGCGCCCAAATAATACCAGCCCGAACGCCGGGCGCCAAGTTAGTCCAGCGTAAAAGGCCATAAAAACAGGTGGGCTATAGCCTTGGGGGGTGGGGCTGGCCAACTTCCTCCTCCGCATTCGTAATGGCCCAGCACCTTGCGAAGCGCGTCCTTGTGTCAAAAATAGGCCGCGGGCACAGCCGCGACTAAAAATACCCGCCCGAAGGCCGGGCGCCAAGTTCGTCCCCGCTGGAAAAAGGCCACAAAACGGGTGGGCTATAGCCTTGGGGGTTGGGCTGGCTAACTCGTCCGCTCGGACTCGGAATGGCGCGAGACTTTGCGAGGCACCTCCGTGTACCAAAAATAGGCCGCGGGCACAGCCGCGCCCAAAAATACCAGCCCGAAGGCCGAGGCGCCAAGTTCGTCCAGCGTAAAAAGGCCACAAATACGGGTGGGCTATAGCCTTGGGGGTGGGGCTGGCCAACTTCGTCCGCCCGGATTCGGAATGGCGCAGGACTTTGCGAGGTGCCTCCGTGTGCCAAAATAGGCCGCGGGCACAGCCGCGCCCAAAAATACCCGCCCGAAGGCCGGGCGCCAAATCTCGTCCAGCGGAAAAAGGCCACAAAACGGGTGGGCTATAGCCTTTGGGGTGGGGTTGGCCCACTTCGTCCGTCCCGGACTCAGAATGGCGCGAGACTTTGCGAGGCGCCTCCGTGTACCAAAAATAGGCCGCGGGCACAGCCGCGTCCAAAAATACCCGCCCGACGGCCGGGGCGCCAAGTTCGTCCAGCGGAAAAAGGCCACAAAAACGGGTGGGCTATAGCCTTGGGGGGTGGGGCTGGCCAACTTCGTCCGCCTGACTCGGAATGGTGCGAGACTTTCCGAGGCGCCTCCGTGTGCCAAAAATCGGCCCCGGGCACAGCCGCGCCCAAAAATACCCGCCCGAAGGCCGGGCGCCAAGTTCGTCCAGCGGAAAAAGGCCACAAAAACGGGTGGGCTATAGCCTTGGGGGGTGGGGCCGGCCCACTTCGTCCGCCGGACTCGGAATGGCGCAAGACTTTCCGAGGCGCCTCCGTGTGCCAAAAATCGGCCACGGGCACAGCCGCGCCCAAAAATACCCGCCCGAAGGCCGGGATGCCAAGTTCGTCCAGCGGAAAAAGGCCACAAAAACGGGTGGGCTATAGCCTTGGGGGGTGGGGCTGGCCAACTTCGTCCGCCGGACTCGGAATGGCGCGAGACGTGGCGAGGCACCTCCGTGTGCCAAAAATAGGCCGTGGGCAAAGCCGCGATAAAAAATACCCGCCCGAAGGCCGGGGCGCCAAGTTCGTCCAGCGGAAAAAGGCCACAATAACGGGTGGGCTATAGCCTTGGGGTGGGCTGGCCAACTTCGTCCGCCGGACTCGGAATGCGCGAGCCTTTGCGAGGCACCTCCGTGCCAAAAATAGGCTGCGGGGACAGCCGCGCAAAAAAATGCACCCCCGAAGGCCGGGGCGCCAAGTTCGTCCAGCGGAAAAAGGCCACAAAAACGGGTGGGCTATAGCCTTGGGGGGTGGGGCTGGCCAACTTCGTCCGCCGGACTCGGAATGGCGCGAGACTTTGCGAGGTGACTTCGTGTGCCAAAAATAGGCCACGGGCACAGCCGCGCCCAAAAATACCCGCCCGAAGGCCGGGATGCCAAGTTCGTCCAGCGGAAAAAGGCCACAAAAATGGGTGGGCTATAGCCTTGGGGGGTGGGGCTGGCCAAGTTCGTCCGCCGGACTCGGAATGGCGCGAGACTAAGCGAGGCGCCCATGTGCCAAAAATAGGCCGCGGGCACAGCCGCGCCAAAAAATACCCCCCCGAAGGCCTTGTCGCCAAGTTCGTCCAGCGGAAAAAGGCCACAAAAACGGGTGGGCTTTAGCCTTGGGGGGTGGGGCTGGCCAACTTCGTCCGCCGGACTCGGAATGGGGCAAGACTTTGCGAGCGGCCTCCGCGTGTCAAAATTAGGACCACGGGCACAGCCGCGCCCAGAAATAACCCAAGAAGGTCGGCCAGCCCAAACCCCCCAGCGGAAAAAGGGCAAAAAAACCGGTGGGCTATAGCCTTGGGGGGTGGGGCTGGCCAACTTTGTCCGCCGGACTCGGAATGGGACGAGACTTTGCGAGTGGCCTCCGCTGTGCCAAAATAGGCCATGGGTACAACCGCGCACAAAAATAACCCGCTTGAAGGTCGTAGGCGCTTAATCCTGGGCTTGAAAAATTGCCAAAAACGGGTGGGCTATAAGCGTTGGGGGTGGGTTGGCTCACTTAGTCCGCCGGACTCGGAATGGGGTGAGACATTGCGAGCGGCCTCCGTGGGCCAAAAATAGACCCCGGGCAGAGACGCGCCCAAAAATTACCCCCCGAAGGTCGGCGCGCCCAGACCCCCCAGCTGAAAAATGGCCAAAATCGGGTGGGCTATAGCTTTAGGGGATCGGGCTGGCCCACTCGTCCGCCCGGACTCGGAATGGGGGGAGACTTTGCGAGCGGCCTCCGTGGGCCAAAATTAGACCCCGGGCAGAGACGCGCCCAAAAATTACCCCCCGAAGGTCGGCGCGCCCAGACCCCCCAGCTGAAAAATGGCCAAAAACGGGTGGGCTATAGCCTTGGGGGGTGGGGCTGGCCAACTTCTTCCGCCGGACTCGGAATGGGCGAGACTTTACGAGGCCACCGCTACCAAAAATAGGCCGCGGGCACCGCCGTGCCAAAAAGTAACCCCCCGAGTGTCGGCGCGCCTGACCCTCAATGGAAAAATGGCCAAAAAACGGGTGGGCTATAGCGTTGGGGGGTGGGGTTGGCCCACTTCGTCCGCCGGACTCGGAATGGGGTGAGACATTGCGAGCGGGCTCCGCATGCCAAAAATAGGCCGCGGGCATAACCGCGGCCAAAAATCACCCCCCGAAGGTCGGCGCGCCCAAACCCCCCAGCGGAAAAATGGCCAAAAAACGGGTGGGCTATAGCCTTGGGGGGTGGGGCTGGCCAACTTCGTCCGCCGGACTCGGAATGGGACGAGACTTTGCGAGCGGCCTCCGCGTGCCAAAAATAGGCCGCGGGAACAGCCGCCCAAAAATAACCCCTGAAGGTCGTGGCGCGCCCAAACCCCAAGCGGAAAAATGGCCAAAAACAGGTGGGCTATAGCCTTGGGGGTGGGGCTGGCCAACTACGGCCGCCGGACTCGGAATGGGGGAGACTTTGCGAGTGGCCTCCGCTTGCCAAAAATAGGCCGCGGTACACAACCGCGCACAAAAATAACCCCCCGAAGGTCGTAGCGCCCAAACCCCCCAGTTGAAAAATTGCCAAAAAACGGGTGGGCTATAGCGTTGGGGGGTGGGGTTGGCCCACTTCGTCCGCCGGACTCGGAATGGGGTGAGACATTGCGAGCGGCCTACGAGGGCCAAAATTAGACCGCGGGCACAGAAACGCCCAAAAATTACCCCCGAAGGTTGGCGCGCCCAAAACCCCCCAGTTGAAAAATTGCCAAAAAACGGGTGGGCTATAGCCTTGGGGGGTGGGGCTGGCCAACTTCGTCCGCCGGACTCGGAATGGGGCGAGACTTTGCGAGCGGCCTCCGCGTGCCAAAATTAGACCGCGGGCACAGCCACGCCCAAAAATAACCTCCCGAAGGTCGGCGCGCCCAGACCCCCCAGCGGAAAAATGGCCAAAAAACGGGTGAACAATAGCCTTGGGGGCTGGGGCTGGCCGACTTCGTCCGCCGGACTCGGAATGGGGTGAGACTTTGCGAGCGGCCTCCACGTGCCAAAAATAGGCCACTGGCATAACCGCAGCCAAAATCACCCCCGAAGGTCGGGCGCGCCCAGACCCCCCAGATGAAAAATGGCCAAAAACGGGGTGGGATATTGCCTTGGGGGTGTGGGCTGGCCAACTTCGTCCGCCGGACTCGGAATGGGATGAGACTTTGCGAGCGGCTCCGCGTGCTAAAAATTGGCCACGGGCACATCCGAGCCCAAAAATAACCCCCTTAAGGTCGGCGCGCCTGCACTCCCAGTGAAAAATGGCCAAAAACGGTGGGCTATTGCCTTGGGGGTTGGGGCTGGCCAACTTCTTCCGCCGGACTCAGAATGGGCGAGACTTAACGAGGGGCCACCGCTGCCAAAAATAGGCATGGGCACAGCCGCGCCCAAAAATAACACCCCGAAGGTCGGAGCGCCTGCACTCTCAGCGGAAAAATGGCCAAAAAACGGGTGGGCTATAGCCTTGGGGGGTGTGGCTGGCCCACTTCGTCCGCCGGAGTCGGAATGGGAGGAGACTTTGCGAGCGGCCTCCGCATGACAAAAATAGGCCGCGGGTACAGCCGCACCCAAAAATAACCCCCCGAAGTTCGGGGCGCCCAAATCCTCAAAATGAAAACCGGCCAAAAACGGTGGGCTATAGCCATGGGGAGTGGCTGGCCAACTTCGTCCGCCGGTCTCGGAATGGGGCGAGACTTTGCGAGCGACCTCCACGTGCTAAAATAGGCCGCGGCCACAGCTGCGTCCAAAAATAACCCCCCGAAGGTCGGCGCGCCCAAACCCTCCAGCGGAAAAATGGCCAAAAAACGGGTGGGCTATAGCCTTGGGCGGAGGGGCTGGCCCACTTCGTCCTCCGGAGTCGGAATGGGGCGAGACTTTGCGAGAAGCCTCCGTGTGCCAAAAATAGGCCGCGGGTACAGCCGCACCCAAAAATAACCCCCCGAAGTTCGGGGCGCCCAAATCCCCCAGCGGAAAACTGGCCAAAAAACGGGTGGGCTAAAGCTATGGGGGAGGGGCTGGCCCACTTCGTCCGCCGGACTCGGAATGGGGCGAGACTTTGCGAGCGGCCTCCACGTGCCAAAAATAGGCCGCGGGCACAGCCGCGCCTAAAAATAACACCCCGAAGTTCTGCGCGCCCAAACCCACCAGCGGAAAAATAGCCAAAAAAATGGGTGGGCTATAGCCTTGGGGGGTGGGGCTGGCCGACTTCGTCCGCCGGACTCGGAATGGGGCAAGACTTTGCGTGTGGCCTCCGCGTGTCAAAAATAGGCCACGGGCACAGCCGCGCCCAAAAATAACCCCCCGAAGGTCGGCGCGCCAAAACCCCCCATCGGAAAAATGGCCAACAAACGGGTGGGCTATAGCCTTGGGGGGTCGGGCTAGCCAACTTCGTCCGCCGGACTCGGAATGGGGCGAGACTTTACGAGCGGCCTCCGTGTGCCAAAAATAGGCCGCAGGCACAGCTGCGCCCAAAAATAACCCCCCGAAAGTCGGCGCGCCCAAATCCCCCCAGCGGAAAAATGGCCAAAAAACGGGTCGGCTATAGCCTTGGGGGGTCGGGCTGGCCTACTTCGTTCGCCGGACTCGGAATGGGGCGAGACTTTGCGAGCGGCCTCCGTTTGCCCAAAATAGGCCGCGGGCACAGCCGCGACCAAAAATAACCGCCCGAAGGTCGGCGCTCCCAAACCACCCAGCGGAAAAATGGCCAAAAAACGGGTGGACTATAGCCTTGGGGGGAGGGGCTGGCCAACTTCGTCCGCGGACTCGGAATGTGGCGAGACTTTGCAGCGAGCGGCCTCCGCGTGCCAAAAATAGGCCACGGGCACAGCCGCGACCAAAAATAACCCCCCGAAGGTCGGCGCGCAAAAACCCCCCGACGGAAAAATGGCCAAAAAACGGGTGGGCTATAGCCTTGGGGGTTCGGGCTAGCCAACTTCGTCCGCAGGACTCCGAATGGGGAGAGACTTTGCGTGTGCCTCCGTGGTGCCAAAATAGGCCGTGGAGACAGCCGCGCACAAAATTAAACCCGAAGGTCGGCGCGCAAAAACCCCCCGTCGGAAAAATGGCCAAAAAACGGGTGGGCTATAGCCTTGGGGGGTCGGGCTGGCCAACTTCGTCCGCAGGACTCGGAATGGGGCGAGACTTTTCGAGCGGCCTCCGTGTGCTAAAAATAGGCCGCGGGCACAGCCGCGCCCAAAAATAACCCACCGAAGGTCAAGCGCACCCAAACCCCCAGCGGAAAAATGGCCAAAAACGGGTGGGCTATAGCCTTGGGGGAGGGGCTGGCCAACTCGTCCGCGGACTCGGAATGTGGCGAGACTTTGCGAGCGGCCTCGCGTGCCAAAAATAGGCCACGGGCACAGCCGCGACCAAAATAACCCCCTAAGGACGGCGCGCCCAAAACCCCCGCCGGAAAAGGGCCAAAAAACGGGTGGACTATAGCCTTGGGGGGAGGGGCTGGCCAACTTCGTCCGCCGGACTCGGAATGTGGCGAGACTTTGCGAGCGGCCTCCGTGTGCCAAAAATAGGCCGTGGAGACAGCCGCGCACAAAAATTAAACCCCCGAAGGTCGGCGCGCCAAAACCCCCCATCGGAAAAATGGCCAAAAAACGGGTGGGCTATAGCCTTGGGGGGTCGGGCTGGCCAACTTCGTCCGCAGGACTCGGAATGGGGCGAGACTTTTCGAGCGGCCTCCGCGTGCGAAAAATATGCCGCGGGAACAGCAGCGCCCAAAAATAACCCCCCGAAAGACGGCGCGCCAAAACCCCCCATCGGAAAAATGGCCAAAAAACGGGTGGGCTATAGCCTTGGGGGGTCGGGCTGGCCAACTTTGTCCGCCGGACTCGGAATGGGGCGAGACTTTGCGAGCGGCCTCCGCGTGCCAAAAATTTGCCGCGGGAACAGCTGCGCCCAAAAATAACCCCCCGAAAGTCGGCGCGCCCAAACCCCCCAGCGGAAAAATGGCCAAAAAACGGGTGGGCTATAGCCATGGGGGTCGGGCTGGCCAACTTCGTCCGCTCGGACTCGGAATGGGGCGAGACTATGAGCGGCCTCCACGTACCCAAAATAGGTCGCGGGCACAGCCGCGCCCAAAAATAACCGCCCGAAGGTTGGAGCTCCCAAACCACCCAAATGGAAAAATGGACAAAGAACAGGTGGGCTATAGCCTCGGGGGAGGGCTGGACAACTTCGTCCGCCGTGAGTCCGAATGGGGCGAGACATTGCGAGCCGTCTCCGCGTGCTAAAAATAGACCGCGGCACAGCCGCGCCCAAAAATAATCCCCAAAGGTCGGCGCGCCAAAACCCCCATCGGAAAAATGTCCAAAAACGGGTGGGCTATAGCCTGGGGGTGGGGCTGGCGAAGTTCTTCCGCCGGACTCGGAATGGGGCGAGCCTTTGTGAGCAGCCTCCGCGTGCCAAAAATAGGCCGTGGGCACAGCCGCGCCCAAAAATAACCCTCCGAAGGTCAGCACGCCCAAACCCCCCAGCGGAAAAATGGCCAAAAAACGGGTGGGCAATAGCCTTGGGGTGTCGGGCTGGCCAACTTCGTCTGCCGGACTCGGAATGGTGCGAGACTTTGCGAGTGGCCTCCGTGTGCCAACAATTGGCCACGGGCACTGCCGCGCCCAAAAATAACCCCCCGAAGGTCGGCGCGCCGAAACCCCCCAGCGGAAAAATGGCCAAAAAACGGGTGGGCTATAGCCTTGGGGGGTGGGGCTGGCCAACTTCGTCCGCCGGACTCGGAAGGGGGCGAGAGTTTTCGAGCGGTCTCTGCGTGCCAAAAATAGGCTACAGGCACAGCCGCGCCCAAAAATAACCCCGAAGGTCGGGCGCGCCCAAACCCCCCAGCGGAAAAATGGCCAAAAACGGGTGGGCTATAGCCTTGGGGGTGGGGCTGGCTAACTCGTCCGCGGACTCGGAATGGCGCGAGACTTTCCGAGCGGCCTCCGCATGCTAAAAATAGGCGCGGACACAGCCGCGCCTAAAAATAAGCGCCCGAAGGTCGTGGTGCCAAATCCCCCAGCGGAAAAATGTCCAAAAAACGGGTGGGCTATAGCCTTGGTGGGTGCCGCGGGCGAAGTTCGTCCGCTGGACTCGGAATGGGGCTAGACTTTGCGAGGGTCCTCGGGGTGCCAAAAATAAGCCGCGGGCAAAGCCGCGCCCAAAAATAAGTGCCCGAAGATCTTCGTGCCAAAACCCCCCAGCGGAAAAATGGACAAAAAACGCGTGGGCTATAGCCTTGGTGGGGGGCGCGGGCGAAGTTCGTCCGCCGGACTCGGAATGGGGCGAGACTTTGCGAGGGGCCTCGGGATACCAAAAATAAGCCGCGGGCAAAGCCGTGCCCAAAAATAAGCGCCCGAAGATCGTGGTGCCAAAACCCCCGAACGGAAAAATGGCCAAAAAACGGGTGGGCTATAGCCTTGGTGGGGGGCGCGGGCGAACTCGTCCGCCCGGACTCGGAATGGGGCGAGACTTTGCGAGGGCCTCGGGGTGCCAAAATAAGCCGCGGGCAATGCCACGCCTAAAAATAAGCGCCGAAGATCTTCGTGCCAAAACCCCCAGCGGAAAAATGGCCAAAAACGCGTGGGCTATAGCCTTGGTGGGGGCGCGGGCGAGTTCGTCCGCGGACTAGGAATGGGGCGAGACTTTCGAGGGCCTCGGGGTGCCAAAAATAAGCCCTTGGGCAAAGCCGCGCCCAAAAATAAGCGCCCGAAGATCGTGGTGCCAAAACCCCCCAGCGGAAAAATGGCCAAAAAACGGGTGGGCTATAGCCTTGGTGGGGGGCGCAGGCAAAGTTCATCCGCCGGACTCGGAATGGGGCGAGACTTAGATAGGGGCCTCGGGGTGCCGAAAATGAGGCTATGGCAATGCCGAGCCCAAAAATAAGCGCCCGAAGGTCGTGGTGCCAAAACCCCCCAGCAGATAAATGGCCAAAAAACGGGTGGGCTATAGCCTCGGTGGGGGGATTGGGCGAAGTTCGTCCGGCGGACTCGGAATGGGGTGAGACTTTGCGAGGGGCCTCGGGGTACCAAAAATAAGACGTGGGCAAAGCCGTGCCAAAAAATAAGCGCCCCAAGGTCCTGGTGCCAAAACCCCCGAGCGGAAAAATGGCCAAAAAACGGGTGGGCTATAGCCTTGGTGGGGGGCGCGGGCTAAGTTCATCCGCCGGACTCGGAATGGGGTGAGACTTTGCGAGGGGCCTCGGGGTGCCAAAAATAAGCCGCGGGCAAAGCCGCGCGGGCCTCGGGTTTCCAAAAATAAGCCGTGGGCAAAGCCGCGCCAAAAAATAAGCGCCCCAAGGTCGTGGTGCCAAAACCCCCGAGCCGAAAAATGGCCAAAAAACGGGTGGGCTATAGCCTTGGTGGGGGGCGCGGGCGAAGTTCGTCCGCCGGACTCGGAATGGGACGAGACTTTGCGAGGGGCCTCGGGGTACCAAAAATAAGCCATGAGCAAAGCCCGCGCCAAAAATAAGCGCCTGAAGATCGTGGTGCCAAAACCCCCCAGCGGAAAAATGGCCAAAAAACGGGTGGGCTATAGCCTTGGTGGGGGCGCAGGCGAAGTTCATCCGCCGGACTCGGAATGGGGCGAGACTTTGCGAGGGTCCTCTGGGATCAAAAAATAAGCCGCGGGCAAAGCCGCGCACACAAATAAGCGCACGAAGGTCGTGGTGCCAAAACCCCCCAGCAGATACAGGGCCAAAAACGGGTGGGCTATAGCCTTGGGGGATTGGGCGAGTGTTCGTCCGCGGACTCGGAATGGGGCGAGACTTTGCGAGGGCCTCGGGTACCAAAATAAGACGTGGGCAAAGCCGTGCCAAAAATAAGCGCCCAAGGTCCTGGTGCCAACACCCCGAGCGGAAAAATGGCCAAAAACGGGGGGGCTATAGCCTTGGTGGGGGGCGCGGGCGAAGTTCATCCGCCGGACTCGGAATGGGGTGAGACTTTGCGAGGGGCCTCAGGGTGCCAAAAATAAGCCGCGGGCAAAGCCGCGGGCCTCGGGTTGCCAAAAATAAGCCAAGGGCAAGCCCGCGCCCAAAAATAAGTGCCCGAAGGTCGTGGTGCCAAAACCCCCAGCAGATAAATGGCCAAAAAACGCGTGGGCTATAGCCTTGGTGGGGGGCGCGGGCGAAGTTTGTCCGCCGGACTCGGAATGGGACGAGACTTTGCGAGGGGCCTCGGGGTACCAAAAATAAGCCGCGGGCAAAGCCGCGCCCAAAAATAAGCGCCTGAAGATCGTGGTGCCAAAACCCCCCAGCGGAAAAATGGCCAAAAAACGGGTGGGCTATAGCCTTGGTGGGGGGCGCGGGCGAACTTCGTCCGCCGGACTCGGAATGGGGCGAGACTTTGCGAGGGGCCTCGGGGTGCCAAAAATAAGCCGCGGGCAATGCCACGCCCAAAAATAAGCGCCCGAAGATCTTCGTGCCAAAACCCCCCAGCGGAAAAATGGCCAAAAAACGCGTGGGCTATAGCCTTGGTGGGGGGCGCGGGCGAAGTTCGTCCGCCGGACTAGGAATGGGGCGAGACTTTTCGAGGGGCCTCGGGGTGCCAAAAATAAGCCGCGGGCAAAGCCGCGCCCAAAAATAAGCGCCCGAAGATCGTGGTGCCAAAACCCCCCAGCGGAAAAATGGCCAAAAAACGGGTGGGCTATAGCCTTGGTGGGGGGCGCAGGCAAAGTTCATCCGCCGGACTCGGAATGGGGCGAGACTTTGCGAGGGGCCTCGGGGTGCCAAAAATAAGCCGCGGGCAAAGCCGCGCCCAAAAATAAGCGCCCGAAGGTCGTGGTGCCAAAACCCCCCAGCAGATAAATGGCCAAAAAACGGGTGGGCTATAGCCTCGGTGGGGGGATTGGGCGAAGTTCGTCCGGCGGACTCGGAATGGGGTGAGACTTTGCGAGGGGCCTCGGGGTACCAAAAATAAGACGTGGGCAAAGCCGTGCCAAAAAATAAGCGCCCCAAGGTCCTGGCGCCAAAACCCCCGAGCGGAAAAATGGCCACACCACGGGTGGGCTATAGCCTTGGTGGGGGGCGCGGGCCAAGCTTACCCGCCGGACTCGGAATGGGGTGAGACTTTGCGAGGGCCTCGGGGTGCTAAAAATAAGCTTGTGGGCAAAGCCCAGCTGGCCTCAGGTTGCCAAAAATAAGCCGCGGGCAAAGCCGCGCCTAAAAATAAGTGCCCGAAGGTCGTGGTGCCAAACCCCCAGCAGATAAATGGCCAAAAACGCGTGGGCTATAGCCTTGGTGGGGGCGCAGGCGGTTCGTCTCCCGGACTCGGAATGGGACGAGACTTTGCGAGGGGCCTCGGGGTACAAAAAATAAGCCGCGGGCAAAGCCGCGCCCAAAAATAAGCGCCTGAAGATCGTGGTGCCAAAACCCCCCAGCGGAAAAATGGCCAAAAAACGGGTGGGCTATAGCCTTGGTGGGGGGCGCAGGCGAAGTTCATCCGCCGGACTCGGAATGGGGCGAGACTTTGCGAGGGGCCTCGGGGTACCAAAAATAAGACGAGGGCAAAGCCGAGCCAAAAAATAAGCGCCCCAAGGTCCTGGTGCCAAAACCCCCCAGCAGATAAATGGCCAAAAAACGGGTGGGCTATAGCCTTGGTGGGGGGATTGGGCGAAGTTCGTCCGGCGGACTCGGAATGGGGCGAGACTTTGCGAGGGGCCTCGGGGTACCAAAAATAAGACGTGGGCAAAGCCGTGCCAAAAAATAAGCGCCCCAAGGTCCTGGTGCCAAAACCCCCGAGCGGAAAAATGGCCACAAAATGGGTGGGCTATAGCCTTGGTGGGGGGCGGGGCGAAGTTCATCCGCCGGACTCGGAATGGGGTGAGACTTTGCGAGGGGCCTCGTGGTGCCAAAATAAGCCAAGGGCAAAAGCTGTGGCCTCGGGTTGCAAAAATAGGCCGCTGGGCAAAGCCGCGCCCAAAAATAAGTGCCCGAAGGTCGTGGTGCCAAAACCCCCAGCAGATAAATCGCCAAAAAACGCGTGGGCTCTAGCCTTGGTGGGGCGCGATAAGTTTGTCCGCCGGACTCGGAATGGGACGAGACTATGCGAGGGGCCTCGGGTAACCAAAGTAAGCCATGAGGCAAAGCCGCGCCCAAAATAAGCGCCTGAAGATCGTGGTGCCAAAACCCCCCAGCGGAAAAATGGCCAAAAACGGTGGGCTATAGCCTTGGTGGGGGGCGCGGGCGAACTTCGTCCGCGGACTCGGAATGGGGCTAGACTTTGCGAGGGGCCTCGGGGTGCCAAAATAAGCCATGGCAATGCCACGCCCAAAATAAGCGCCCGAAGATCTTCGTGCCAAAACCCCAGCGGAAAAATGGCCAAAACGGGTGGGCTATAGCCTTGGTGGGGGCGCGATGGCGGTTCGTCCGCGGACTAGGAATGGGGCGAGACTTTGCGAGGGGCCTCGGGTGCCAAAATAAGCCATGGGCAATGCCACGCCCAAAAATAAGCGCCCAAGATCTTCGTGCCAAAACCCCCAGCGGAAAATGGCCAAAAACGCGTGGGCTATAGCCTTGGTGGGGGCGCGATGCGGTTCGTCCACTGGACTAGGAATGGGGCGAGACTTTGCAAGGGGCCTCGGGTGCCAAAAATAAGCTGGGAAAAGCCGCGCCCAAAAATAAGCGCCCGAAGATCGTGGTGCCAAAACCCCCCAGCGGAAAAATGGCCAAAAAACGGGTGGGCTATAGCCTTGGTGGGGGGCGCAGGCGAAGTTCATCCGCCGGACTCGGAATGGGGCGAGACTTTGCGAGGGGCCTCGGGGTGCCAAAAATAAGCCGCGGGCAAAGCCGCGCCCAAAAATAAGTGCCCGAAGGTCGTGGTGCCAAAACCCCCAGCAGATAAATGGCCAAAAAACGCGTGGGCTATAGCCTTGGTGGGGGGCGCGGGCGAAGTTTGTCCGCCGGACTCGGAATGGGACGAGACTTTGCGAGGGGCCTCGGGGTACCAAAAATAAGCCGCGGGCAAAGCCGCGCCCAAAAATAAGCGCCTGAAGATCGTGGTGCCAAAACCCCCCAGCGGAAAAATGGCCAAAAAACGGGTGGGCTATAGCCTTGTGTAGGGGCGCAGGCGGAAGTTCGTCCGCCGGACTCGGAATGGGGCGAGACTTTGCGAGGGGCCTCGGGGTGCCAAAAATAAGCCGCGGGCAATGCCACGCCCAAAAATAAGCGCCCGAAGATCTTCGTGCCAAAACCCCCCAGCGGAAAAATGGCCAAAAAACGCGTGGGCTATAGCCTTGGTGGGGGGCGCGGGCGAAGTTCGTCCGCCGGACTAGGAATGGGGCGAGACTTTGCGAGGGGCCTCGGGGTGCCAAAAATAAGCCGCGGGCAAAGCCGCGCCCAAAAATAAGCGCCCGAAGATCGTGGTGCCAAAACCCCCTAGCGGAAAAATGGCCAAAAAACGGGTGGGCTATAGCCTTGGTGGGGGGCGCAGGCGAAGTTCATCCGCCGGACTCGGAATGGGGCGAGACTTTGCGAGGGGCCTCGGGGTGCCAAAAATAAGCCGCGGGCAAAGCCGCGCCCAAAAATAAGCGCCCGAAGGTCGTGGTGCCAAAACCCCCCAGCAGATAAATGGCCAAAAAACGGGTGGGCTATAGCCTTGGTGGGGGGATTGGGCGAAGTTCGTCCGGCGGACTCGGAATGGGGCGAGACTTTGCGAGGGGCCTCGGGGTACCAAAAATAAGACGTGGGCAAAGCCGTGTACAAAAATAAGCGCCTAAGGTCCTGGTGCCAAAACCCCGAGCGGAAAAATGGCCAAAAATGGGTGGGCTATAGCCTTGGTGGGGGCGCGGGCGAAGTTCATCCGCCGGACTCGGAATGGGGTGAGACTTTGCAGGAGGGCCTCAGTGGTGCCAAAATAAGCCGCTGAGCAAAGCCGCTGGCCTCAGGTTGCCAAAAATAAGCCGCGGGCAAAGCCGCAGCCAAAAATAAGTGCCCGAAGGTCGTGGTGCCAAAACCCCAGCAGATAAATGGCCAAAACGCGTGGGCTATAGCCTTGGTGGGGGCGCGAGGGCGGTTCGTCCACGGACTCGGAATGGGACGAGACTTTGCGAGGGGCCTCGGGGTACCAAAAATAAGCCGCGGGCAAAGCCGCGCCCAAAAATAAGCGCCTGAAGATCGTGGTGCCAAAACCCCCCAGCGGAAAAATGGCCAAAAAACGGGTGGGCTATAGCCTTGGTGGGGGGCGCGGGCGAACTTCGTCCGCCGGACTCGGAATGGGGCGAGACTTTGCGAGGGGCCTCGGGGTGCCAAAAATAAGCCGCGGGCAATGCCACGCCCAAAAATAAGCGCCCGAAGATCTTCGTGCCAAAACCCCCCAGCGGAAAAATGGCCAAAAAACGCGTGGGCTATAGCCTTGGTGGGGGGCGCGGGCGAAGTTCGTCCGCCGGACTAGGAATGGGGCGAGACTTTGCAAGGGGCCTCGGGGTGCCAAAAATAAGCCGCGGGAAAAGCCGCGCCCAAAAATAAGCGCCCGAAGATCGTGGTGCCAAAACCCCCCAGCGGAAAAATGGCCAAAAAACGGGTGGGCTATAGCCTTGGTGGGGGGCGCAGGCGAAGTTCATCCGCCGGACTCGGAATGGGGCGAGACTTTGCGAGGGGCCTCGGGGTGCCAAAAATAAGCCGCGGGCAAAGCCGCGCCCAAAAATAAGCGCCCGAAGGTCGTGGTGCCAAAACCCCCCAGCAGATAAATGGCCAAAAAACGGGTGGGCTATAGCCTTGGTGGGGGGATTGGGCGAAGTTCGTCCGGCGGACTCGGAATGGGGCGAGACTTATGAGGGCCTCGGGTTCCAACAATAAGACGTGGGCGAAGCCGTGCCAAAAAATATGCGCCCCAAGGTCCTGGTGCCAAAACCCCCGAGCGAAAAAATGGCCAAAAAACGGGTGGGCTATAGCCTTGGTGGGGGGCGCGGGCGAAGTTCATCCGCCGGACTCGGAATGGGGTGAGACTTTGCGAGGGGCCTCAGGGTGCCAAAAATAAGCCGCGGGCAAAGCCGCGCGGGCCTCGGGTTGCCAAAAATAAGCTGCGGGCAAAGCCGCGCCCAAAAATAAGTGCCCGAAGGTCGTGGTGCCAAAACCCCCAGCAGATAAATGGCCAAAAAACGCGTGGGCTATAGCCTTGGTGGGGGGCGCGGGCGAAGTTCGTCCGCCGGACTCGGAATGGGGCAAGACTTTGCGAGGGTCCTAGGGGTGCCAAAAATAAGCCGCGGAGAAAGTCACGCCGAAAAAGAAGC
>JAUJEF010000411.1:75000-77145 GCA_030444885.1 Citrus sp. QX-2021 | reverse complement strand
TCACGAGCAGTAGCTGAAACTGCTAGTCGATCTACCGGATCAACTTCTGCCTACCCCGCCCGGTCAAGGCTCGTCGAGAGTGTTTTTCTTCAACGGGAGGCCAGCCTATTATTATTATCCTACCCACGTCTATCCATAAGTAGTGAGAGCGAGCTTGGTTCTCTGGCGCCTGGCTATTTCCCCTTCTAGTCCCTCCGGTTGGGGCCAGGCAAATGAGATCCCGGCACAGCCCAATAGTAGTGAACGGGGCAAAAACACTAGATTATTCAAAAACATTTATATTTCAATGTAAGAAACAGAACCAGTACTACTTATTCTCCCCCGGGGAAGGGCACTTGATTGATCAGAAGAAACTTCCCCCTTATGCTATGGAGGTCGTTAGCGCTACCAACCAGTGTATTTGTTCTTCTGCTTGTCCGCTATCTTTAAAAATTCCTTCTGTTAGTATGAGTGAGCGTCTTTCCCAGCTCCCGGTCTTTCTAAACAACAACGGGTTCTAATAAATTCAGCCTTGTCATGGCTGGTTGAGGTTAGAATTCATAAAGGTGGGTAGATATGGCTGCAGTAGATTCTTCCGACCGAGTCCCAGTAGCAGAGTCTTGAGGCACGGATCTAACGGCAAGGGAATCAGCGGTTGATCGCGATTCATCAGTCGCAATTCTCCCAGCAGCTATCCATTTTAGTTCGCCAGTCAATGACTGAGCTGTGATTGCATAGGTGGTAGAGCAAGCTGGAGCGGAGGCAGCCTATTCTTCTTATTGCTAACAGCCTATTAGGGATTCCAGTATAGTAAGAAGCAACAGGAGAAGAAAGACAGAAAGAAAAAAGAGCAATACTATATATATAGAATTTTGCTTCGATGTTCTCGATCTTGCAAGTCAACAATTCCGTACTTTGGAAAGGAGTAGCGGGTAAGGTCGCATCTCACAAGGGCGAAACCTGGTTCCTTTAGGTCTGCCAACATCACTGATTGGGGAAGATCAAAGTCCATTACAGTCTCGCAAAAGCAAAGGAAAGTAAAAAAAAAAAAAGGAAAGAAAGTAATACAGAACAGCGCTCCTGAATGAGCTTCTTTGTATCAGTACTTCGGTCTCGGAAACCAAACACTAACTGTTGGAGTATCCGCGTCAAGGCAGTTGGTCATGAGTGATTGCCCCTTGCCAATGGTTCAGGTTTTTATTCCTTTAAGGTAGCTGGGTAGTTCCTGAGTTAGGAGTTCGAGTTGTAGCGGATAAAAGATCTTATATCTTATATATATAGTTCCTCTTTCCTTGCTTCTTAGTTTGTCTAGGAGCAGGAGTAAGAAGTCATAAGTAGTGGTGAATCCGTGTAGCTGTCAGCTTAAATGGTAGTTGTTTATTCTCACCCGGTAGCTGCTTTTAGTGAATAATATCTCTTGCTTGGAGCTCTTCTTCGTCCTTCGACCTTTTCGAGAATGATGTCTTCTCTTCTGGCTTTGGTGGTCGTGGTATAGCCTTTATAGAATATCCTCTTCCCCAGGAAAGCTAACTCAATAGGAATTCTCTCTCTCGCTGATGCTATTGAATCCGCTGTGTTGGTCTTACCGGTCTTGGTGGTAGGGCAGTAGGAGTAAAGGCAATAGGATCAGTATTAGGGCTTAAAGAGAATGTTCTGCCAGAGAATAACTAATAGATGAATCGGCTGCAAGTCTTTTAGCCACAGACGCTCTTGCTAGAATAACCGGCAATGGTCAACTATCCATTGTCAAAGTCTCCGCCCTTTTGGTGCTATCATCGTATATATAAATATAATATAATAGATCACGCCTCTAACTATCAATTTCATAAGAGAAGCAAGGGTGCTTGCAGATTGGAAAGTAGTACGCCCGGTTCACCAGGATTCCCTGGTAGGGCATCCAGGACATACCAGGTTCTACCACAGCAGGGCCCCCAGCCCCTCTCTTCATTGACTCTTGGTACCTAGACACTTTGAATCAATCCCCTCTGTATATGTATCTGAGTTCGACACTCCATCCCAGATCTCTAGGAAAAGGGCTGAGAGCAAGACCATATCTAGTGAAAGTGACTAGCCCCTATACTAGCTCTAGCTCTTTGTTATGAGAACAAAGAGTTTGACAGTTATGATTGAAATTGAACGAATATTAATTTAGTGAATTAGTGAATC
>JAUJEF010000411.1:42500-70000 GCA_030444885.1 Citrus sp. QX-2021 | reverse complement strand
GGTGAGTAGGGATGCAGCTCCGTGGACCGCTCGTCGGGCCTGATAGGTGGTGGTATCACACCCTTCTCAAAGGAACCGTACGTGAGACTCTCGCGTCATACGGCTCCGTCCCGGAATCAGGACTTCCCCTTTCCTTTGACCAACGGGTCCTCGAACCAACCTGTCCTCCCTTTCTATTTCTCGGTAAGCGGGTATGCTCATTTTGGGTAACATAAAAAATGAAGAAAGGATTTATACGTGTCTGATTCCCGGTGTAAGTAACTTAGAAGATAAGACGGGAGAGACTCTAGGGGAAGGCCAGAGACTTCGCTCAAATGGGGGCTCTCCTCTCGTTGAGAATATGTAATATTACCTTAATATAGAAGTGTCTAGTCGTCTTGGTATTGGATCAGCTCTTCTGTTACCAGAAACTACAAATAGGGGAGCGCGATTTGGTGGCGAAGAAGAGCGTTCTGTGCCTCAAGTTCCGCCATTCGGTTTTCCAGCCTGACGTACTCTTGGAACTGAGCCAACCCCTCCAGCCGGGGAGCCAACTCGGTCTGTTGTCGTTCCCAAACGATCCGAAACGCATCCGACTGGAGAACATCCCAATAGAACCGAGACTGCGCCCCGTCGGCGTAAAACGACATAAGTAGCTCTGAGAGGCGGGGCTGGTTAAAGTCCATACCCATTAGTTCAAAGTATGTCCGAATAACCAAATCCACATCTCGTGGTGGTATATATAGAATCGAAGGCGCATCTTGATAGAAGAGACATTGGTACTGATTGATTATTTCATTCTGTATCCAGGAGCAGCACTCGATCTTTAAAATGGAGTGCAGGAACACCTCCCTTTGGCCGGCAGGACAAGAGACTAAACCTTCTGTTACAAAACGGAGCCATTCAACATCCTGCCCTGGCTGCATTAGGAAATATTGGAGAAACTCACGGTCTACAGGAAATTGGGATAACGCAACGGGAATGTAGGTCAAAATTGCTTCCATCACTTACACTTAACACTTTTTTCGATCTTCAAAGAAGACTGACTCCTCCTACTCCTCCTTCTCTTATCCTCTATATAGCTCGTCGTTGGTCCTTATACACTTATGCCCGCTGATGGCTCAATCATCTACTTACGTAATTTCCAAATCCACTTTGTTAGCAGACAATCTTGGGAACTACTATGGACACAAAATAGTCTTCATTTCTATTTTTTAGATCTTTTTTTACGAAATTTTAAGCCGCCAAAATAAGCCTATTCCCCGCCACTCTACCAAGGAAAGCTAAGTCCAACTACGATGTGTTAAGCATATTGACCTCAATCCCAACTCTCTTATCTGGTGCAGAACCAGCCCTAGAGCTATTGCCAGATTTCATCTCAAATCGAGCTGCAGTTCTTCTTGAAAAAAGGGATTCCGCTCTATCAATTCCGTACCTCTTATCTACGATAGCAGCAAACGGAACTTCTTCAACAAGAGAAAAGATCATATCGGCAACAGCAAATAAAGTCTGACCGGAAGCCAGTCTCGGCTTAGCTGCATTATCTTCCTACTCATACTATACTCTATTATGACCTGAGGCCTCGAAGTCACTTCTAGCTTCTTTCTTGCCCGGCAAAGGGATATCAAGATTCACGTGCAAAGGGATGAGCGTGAGTCCGACGGTTCCTTAGTATGAATCTTTCTATGCAGAGACCAAGTCTATCAAATCAGCTCTCTCAGTGTGATGGGACTACTATAGCGAGTGATCGGATGCTTCCCCTTTTTGCTTTTTGTTTTTGTTCCCCTAACTATTTACTTTTCTGGATTCAATCAAATCTGCGAGGAATGTTCATAGGAAACCATCGGATTGCGAACACCCGAGAGCGAAAGACGGATTAAGATTAAGCTTAAGGAGAAGCTTTACGGCGATGAAATCTTCAAAGAATAAAGAATTCTGACCGAGTTCTTTCATTGCTCTGATTGCATGTGAAGAAAAAACAGAGACTGCCGGAATGGAATATCGTATTAGTGTAGTAGAATATCTAAAGCTCTTTGGAAGAAGCCAAGAAAGGAGTTTCAAATAAAAAAAAGTAAAAGTAAAGGAAGTCGAATACAAGAGAGAGCATACACCAAGCCAGGTAACCAGGACGAGGAAGGAAAAGAAATATTGTCTAAGATGAGGACGGGTTTACTTGGGCGAGCTAGAATATATGAACGAACGTCCTGCGGTTCTAAGTCCGGGCCGGGCCCTGCATTAGAAATAAGAAGATAAGTTTCTCACTATATAACCGCATGGGCTCTTTCAACCAAAACGCTCAAGAACCGAGAGCAGGGACGGCCGGAGGAGTAGGAAAGGAACGATATAGGCATCCATCTCCGACCCTGAAGGTGCGCCTACTATATATAGATATAGCTCGAGGGAACTTCTCGCATTCGATTAGAGCTCAGAAGAATCTTAGTTCCTTTCTATCTCTATCCTTCTTATCCAACTTATCCAAAGGCGAACATCACTTGTCTATCAAGGATAGCCATTTCCTTGGCTCTAAGGCTGGAGCGATGCTTTCTTAGTTGTAGCTTACCGTTCGAACGTGATTATGGAATGAAAGATGGAAGGACATCACTTGGTTGGGCTTCGATAGGTGGAAAGGGGATCGCCCGAGAAAGCATTGGATCTAGCAGTCAAAGGTTCGAATCCGTCATTGGCCTGTCTAGATGCGGAAGGCCAAGGGCTGGCAAAGTGGAATTCTTTACTCCTCGGCTCACTGCGTTAAGTATTAGGCTTTCTGCTTCTTGACTTCTTGACTGACTTCTTTTTTTAAGGGCTATTGACTTCATTTTAGGTGTTTAAAGAAGGTATATGCAAGTAATACTCATTAGGGCTCCCGCAACATTGACAGAATGTTAAGGGCTACCTACCTCTTCTGATTCACCACCTGGATGCAATAAAAGAGGCCTTGAAAACAGAATCAAAAACCTAACAGAATTCTATTCACCAGAAGAAGGGAGCTCACTCGGGGAGGGAGCGAACCTGTCCTCTGGCAAGGGAAGTACTCTATGGGGAATACATGACTAAAGAGCGACCACTGCTTTAGCCCGTCCCGGAGGGATGCAGCTCCTTCAGCCATAAATTAGAACTACAACTGCAGCTAAGCAACATACCGTCTAGCACCGAAGCATAAAATGAAAATATACAGGTGTAGCGAAGAAAGCCTTGGGGAAGGCTTTCTAGCGGCTAAGGGTTTGAAAAGGAATCTCCGTCCCGGCGGAAGCGCTCAAGGTGCGTAGCCTTCGACAGCAATAATTGTGAGGTCACCTCTACTGTCCCCGAACACACAGGTTATCGCTCCGGAATTCTTTCTGAAGAAAAGTAGTTCTTCTATTCTCAGGCAACTCTACTAAGCCCTTTCGGTCCCTATCCAGCAGGCCCGTCTTCTTAGTAGCCTGTGACCTTCAAAGCTTGCTCAATGATCCATCCCTTTCCCTTCATATTCTTTGGAAACGAATTCCCCTACCCCGGCAACTCACTCTTTTCCATCATAAAAAGAAAAAGAATTTCCCTTGCTTGGTAGTAGCATAGGTGGACCCTCGGGCAGTTAGTTCAGGGCGTAGGGATCACTGTCTCACTTTGGTACCCGAAAGCTTTCTATGCCCAAAGTTAATAGTTTCAAAGCGCTGTTTAGTGACTTTCATGTCTTCTGCTAGTTTAGAAAGATTCAGACAGTCCTTTTATGCCTTCTTTTCGTTTTCCTTCCCTCAATTCTAGAATGCGTAGTAGCTCTAGTAAGTCCGTAGCTGCATCTACCTGAATCGGGAAACCTACCCAGAAACTTGCGCCATTTTATACACCGGCCGGTCCGGTAACAAAGCCTGTAAACCAAAAGTGGGAAGCCAACCTACCAAGGTGTGAATGTTTTATCCATGAATTATTTACTAAAGTCAAATCCTCAGAAATAGTTCTATCCGATAGGCTAATTGCAGTCTTTTAGGTGATAGCAGAGCTCTTCCGTGGGGAAGTACCTACCCATATTGAATAGAAGACTCGCACCTTAGCTATTCTATGTGATCTTCCTTGAGCTGGCTGGTTATGGCGACCTATGCCACTCTTGCCTGCCCTATTGGCTTCCTATCCCCTACTATTACTATCGCCAGCCTGGAAAGAAAGGGAGGGCATCAACTAACCTACCAGAAATGTTTGCCCAAAGTCCAATACAAAGAATGGATCCTGCTGAAGCCATCTCCGACTTCGATTTCTTTTTTTGGGGAATTGTGACCTAATGCAAAAGCAAAGTTTAAGAGAAAGGATTTTGTTCGCGCCAATTCGGCTATCTTCGATCAAAGTCTGTTCATTACATACGAAATTTTTCTTTTTATTAAAATTAAAGTATTTAGCTTTAGCTTTAGTTGACTCTTTTGAATGGCAAGTAGTATTGGTTAGTTTAGGCAATCCGACCTACTGTCCCGGGGCAGGATGCGCTTACTTTCTTTCTTATAAAAAGAGTCCGGAGTAGTTAAAATCGAATAAAACTCTTATAGGCACACGAGAGATAGGACGGATTCCTGTAAGTAAGAAGTTGCGTATAAGCCTTTTCAGGCCTAGGTCGGGCTTTTTACTTTAAATACCTATCTATTCCAGTGCAGTGAGGAAGGCATAGGTATGGCTTCCGAATAGGTCTATCGAGCTATGCCTTTATTGCTTATTTCTTTCCTTATTTCTACCTTACAGCGGTATAGCTACTTTAACTACATAACTCCCTTTTACTTTAAGTACTTTAAGCACAGGTACGCGGTCTTCAATTCACAAAGGTTAGAACTAATATAGCACGGGTACAGGGAAATAAGGACAATGGAAGAGGCGAAGAAAAGAAAGAAGCGCTCTAGCTCTCACTTGAAATACAGGCTTGACGGAGTTAAGCTCGGCCAACGGGATCAAAGATGCTCTTATTTCGCCAAGTCCATAAGTACCATAAGGCATATACAAATAGGATTGACCACACCTGATTTCATGCAACTGTGGCTTTTCATGAATGTTTTCATTTTCCCGAAGGGGGGATTGTTGCCAAAGTCTAGGTCTTTAGTTCCCAGGTAAGAGTCCTGACAGCGTGAGGAATGATTCTGACAGCGGCAAATGGCTGAAAACTGGCTATTTTAAGGTTTGAGGAAAAAAGGCTTATCCATTCCAGAAAGAGTAGTGGCACAAACTCAACAGCGATGACAAGTCCAGTCAGAATGAGAAGAAGAAGGCAGTCGACCACAAGCCGACCATTAGTCAAGAGGGACCGAAACAAAAGTAATTCATTTTTTTCATCTCAACTACCCCCTCATCTGCCGTCCGAGAAAGAAGGACAACACGACGAAGGTAGCCTACCCCGCTTTTGCTTTTGACCGACCAGCCCTCCTTGCCAAAACCCAAAGAATCGAGGTCCTCAGTCGAGTTAGCATCAACTACGAGAGTTTCCATTTCATAGTTGCAAAAGACCAAGGCCAGTGCCATAAAATCCCTACAGAGGTTTTGGTTTTGACATCTCTCGGCAACTTTGCAGCCGGCTAGCCGTCCTCTTCAGCCGCTCGCTAGAAGAATACATTGTGCATCTTAATCCGAAGGGCGCTTGTTCAATACCGAGAAGGACATGGCCTCCCCCTTCTTATGGCTAGACTCTAAGCCCGATGCAGGATGAGATAGACTTGTCTCTCTATCTTCTTCCGCCAAGAAGGGCCTGAGCGAACCGTACCGAGCAGCCTACCGATCCAGTTTTCTTTCTAGACTTTGTCCTATTCTTTTATCGTAAAACCTGGCTATTGCCATATACCTCCTCCTTCGCTTCGGGTAGTAGAATATGAAGTTCTATTAATTCCTCTGACTACAAAAATTCCATAAACCCCATGTTTTTTGATGCTGTGTCAAGAGAGTCGTTTCCGCAAGATATTCCATAGGTGGATTTAAGCAAAAGATCCGCAATATGGCTTTAGCCGAAAGACGAAGGGAGTTGAGCCACGGGCACTGCAGCAGCTCTCTCTCTAACAGCTAGTAGGCCAAGACGGAACGGGGAAAGTGGGGTATAGGCTGTTGACTTAGCTCCCCTTGATAGAAGTAGGCAACCTCAAGTCAAGCAAGCCCTAGTTTGGCTAGTAGAAGGAGTAAATGTCAAGTCAAGCCGTAGTGCGACACTAGCTAACCACAAAAAAGAAGAGAAGGGCTCCACGCAGTGGAATTAATGGAAGAATCCGATGACTCCTCCTTCTATCTACGTATGAGTCCCTCCCGATATCGAGTCAACCCCGTTCACTCCGACAATCAAGGTGTCAAGTCTGAAAGCGGCAAGAAGAAGAGGGAAAGGATTGAAAACCTCGCTCTATCTATATGAGAGATTTAACAGTAACAGAGGTTTCTTAAAACACCTGGCGGGACCTTTCGCCTTGACCGGATCACATAGCGTTAGTGGAGTGGTAAACTCTAACGGCGTACCTTCCTTTCCACAACCTATCTTAGCAACTTCTTTCCACTTCCGCGGAGTCTAAAGCGAACTGAAACATCTGAGTAATGTAATAGAACTACTACCATATTTCTTAAGTCTCCTTAGCGAACTGCCGAACAATCTCAGTCATATATATATAAAGGGATAACCACTACTAGATCTCTCATTAAAGTTAGTAGTAAGATAAGAGAGTGGAGCCTGTCCCGCCGTTTCGGTAACGAAAACTATAGGAGGCTGTATTGAACAAACATATTTTGTGGACGAAAGAAGCGAAGCACCGGAGTCTCGATTTTCTAGCCCCTTTACTAGGTTTAGGTTGGGCGAACAAATCCTTCAAGTGGAGATCTTGATTCAAGTCTCGGAGGATTGGAACTAGAAATGAAAACGGATCCATTATTTAAAAGTTTATCTCCGGTTGGATGAATCCCTCTAAGGAAGTCAAAAAGAAACCACATGAGCTAAATCTTTCTTGTTCCTGGAGCTATAGCTCCATTAGATAAGGCCCTATCATCCACTACTTTTATAGGAGTAGGGGACTTTCCCGACCAGCCTAACTAATCGGGTAAAATGGTTGGGGGAGACAGATCATCTTTCATTCAAGCGGATTTCACACTTGCTTTCAGAGGTCGAAGGGAAAGTGGATGATAAAGATAGGAAAGTAAGACAGCTAATGAGGCTAGGAAACTACTTATACTTATAATAGAGAGGCAGCAGACTGATGCCAATAGTCTTCTTACTTGACTACCAATATGATAACCGGGATCAAGAGAGACTGCTGAACTCTCTTCTCTTATAGGGCTAGGCCTCCTAGACCTGCCACCCTCTCACGCGCAATAAGCCAAAGAAAATAGGCTTTCACCCGATAAAAAAAAGTCGATTTGATGTCAGCTCCCCCCCTTCTTGCCTACCCGAATCTTTCATTCTCTTTCCGCGATTGGACTTTTAAGATGGAGTTTCTCTTTGCTTTGCAGACTGAGACTACCCCAATCAACCAGACAACCAAGACTTTGCTAACCTTCCAATTCAACTCAACTATCTTCTATCTCTTAGCGCTTTTTCTCTTCCTTGTCTTCTACGACCTCAGGATAGTTCTTTTCTTCTGCTTTTCCCTGCCTGGAGTCAGTAATCCAATCCTGGCAAAGAATACCCCTTCTCTCCTTTACTAATGAGACCTAAGCCTTTTGTTTTCACTTTCAAGCAACCCCCTTATATAGATAAGGCCCGCCATCCTTTATCTTGTTTAATCTCCGCATTCTTATCCTTTCTTTAAGCTGGCTGGTTTTCATATTCAAAAGTGAAAGCGCTTGCTTGCCTGCGTGCTTTCAAGAGGGCTTATCTAAAATGAAAGAAAGATGATTAGGCTTCTTTAGCAGCTCTTAACCTAAGGCGCCAGCTATTATTCTCATCCGGGGGTTTAGTTTGAAGTGCAGTTCCGGGCGTCCTGTTTATGGGCCGGGAGCTCTTAGACCACAGATAGATAGGCGCTAGCTACCCTCTGGTCGGTACAAGAGCGTTCGTAAGTGCATCTATCGTAGAGAAACAGAAAAAGACGGAAAGCAAGTTCAGTCGTAGTTTTTGGGGCGTACCCACCACTCTCTTTGCTCTTTGAAACCTACCTGGCGTTGCTCCTTTCTCAACCTGGCGATCAAGAAGGGAAGGCAGCTTAGTGAGGGCTAGGTGAGACTCGCTACGTGAGATCGACTGTATAGGTGGGCAAGGATAGTCGACTTTAGCAAGTAGGCTAGTTATTCCACCCGTGATTTTGGGCTAAGGAATTAGAGGCGTATAAGCGGAGTCCGCCTAATCTTTCGTACGACCTAGATGACCACATATTCCTGTTGGAAGTTATGCGGGACCACTCATAGAAAGATTTCGATTCGGGTAGAGCTCATGGCTGGTTGAAGAACGCAGCGGGAAATTCAATTGCAGCCCTGCTTGATCGCTAACGTCGACCAGATTCCTATCAAAGAAAAGCATTTGACTAGCCAGACGACGAAAGGAACTTCTCTTTCTATCAGCTCAGGGGAGATCCAATTTCGACTTGAGATGTTCCGGGGGATGAGACTTTCCTTTCTTGACCCGCTGAAAAGAAGCAGGGAGGGAAAGGGCTTCTCTTTCTATAGGAATATACACCTGTCTTATTTCCACTCCTTTCCTTTAAGTGATCTTATTTCGGGGATTGATCGGTCTGCGCTTATTTACACCTGCATCCAGCGGAACGGAATAGAAGAAGCATTCTCAAAAAAAAGGTCTTTCTAAATTCCTATTCTAAATAGGTCATGCTACATATCTTATCTGCATAACTTTGCTCTATGGAAAAAGGCCAGGAACGAAGTAAGGAAGACGGAAAGGTTTATGAAATGCTCGACCGATAGGAAAAGAGCGTAGTGTACGAAGCGAGAGGGTTAGTAGAGTGAGGGAGGGGTCGATGCAATTGAGATAGTGCTCCACTGTTCATCTATTTCTCTCTCTACAAGAGAAACGGAAGTCAAGCTTGAATAAGAGAGGGGAATCTGATCTTGAAAAGAGGGATTTGAACTCCAAAAAAGAGAGATGTTCAGACGAGATGCCCGTACTAATATATCAGTGCGGCTAAGAAGAAGAAGAGATTAGGGTCAGCTTCATGTCATCTATCCAAATCTGTTGCCGGAAAAGATCCATCTTCGTCTCTTCTTGCCCTTGGGGCACTTCACCCGAGCTAATCAGTCTTGGCTGGGTCTCCCATTAGAAATAAGGGGACAGGGATCTTTTTTCAACCAAAAGTGAGTGCACATCGGTACGTTTAGAACCCCCTCGAAACAAGTATTCCATTCCCATCCTCGGTCGAGTACTAAAGTCCTTACGTACGAGCATCTTCGTTCCTCTAATCAGGAAAAAATGGATTAGGGGAATAGGACGCCAAAAAGAGAGATTTTCACACTCCAAAAGATAGGAAAGATGACGAACTGCCGGAGAAAGCACTGTTCTTAAGAGGATGGGAAACGAGCTCCATACATATACATGGAGCTAGAGCTCTATACTTTTCTTGAGTAAAGAGATGGGAACGAGTCAAGAAAACGAGTTATATGCGGAGATCTCGAAAGGGAATGAGTGACTCGAGGGTAGAATAGAATATAGTATGACAACGTAACCATTAGCATAGATAGAGGAGTTCCTGATCCCAGTACTAGGGCGAAGGTGGCCAATGGCATAACTGCTTCTTTCTCTTTTTACGGGTAGAATCCAATATTGTTGAAGAAGCCCATGTAGGTTTGTCAGGAAAACCCTGAAAGATTCTCTTCTCTTGAGTCGAATGCACAGTCCAGGGGGGTCTTTGGCCGAGCAAAAAGAAAGGGGGTGAACCGCCCAACGGCTGGATAAGGGATGCTTGCAGGTGTGCGCACTCTCGGAATTAGGGTCGAAAGAAGAAGTCACATGATCTCACTGAATCAGTGGTTAATCGGCAGATTGATCGCGAACTCGGAATCGAAGAATGAAATCCCATTTGGTTTGGTTGCTAGCGAGTGAGGGAATCCCTAATGTCTAAACATTCATAGTGCTAACAACCGATATTGCGACAGCTTACTATGTCCTCTGAAAATGAGTTAGAATGAGATCAGAATCGCCTATTAAAAAACCAGGGCAAGAGGAAAAACCGTAATAGAAAAGCCCTTCTTCACTAAGAAATTCACCGCATGCGAGCTCAACTACACTGCATTAGAGAAGACTTGTGCTGCTCTGGTTTGTTTGGGTAAGGCAGAAGTTGAGGCTGGCTCACCCAATCTTAAGCATGAATCCGCTGAAGTACCCGAGAAGCCCCTATTATCCAATAGGATGGCGAAGTGCTTGTTGATGTTGTCAGAGTTCGAGATTAGATTACTTATGTAAAATTTATATATATACTCCATCATGGACAAGTCATAGCTGACCAGCTGGCGAACTGCCCAGTAGAGTCTAAGGAAAATGGGGATGCTGAGTTTCCTTATGGATCCGTAATGGGGATAGATGATGAATCAGAGAGAGAGGGGAATTGTATTTTGATGGTGTGCCGCCAGGAGTATTTTTCTTTTTTTCGGATGGGATAAACACACCGATCGCTATGAAGCTGGAGTAGTTCTTTTTTCCCTTTCGCTGGTTGGAGTTGACTAATCCTCCGCTCAATAACCAAGAGCCTATCTTCCTAGTCCCTTTGTCTGAGCACAGCTTACTTTACTCTCCTCTACACCCAAGGGAGGAGGGGGTACATAAGAAGAGAAGGATTTTTCCTTAGGAGTCTAATTCAATTCAAAGATGCATCGTTTAGTTGACAAGGCGGATCTAGTTAAGCTTAAGGAAGAGTCATCAATGATTCTCCTTTCCTATCCTAAATTGAATTGGTGTTTAATCGACTCTTTTCATTCCGTTTGGATTTTTCTTTCCTCAGGTATTGGAGTTCCTGGCCTCGGCTCATTCCTTTCCTTTCCTGTTATCCGACTTGAATGTAAAGGTAGGACTGGATATCCTACTTACAACCCTACTCTGGGCAGATTGTTAGGATTGCAGGCCTTCCCGCGGCTAATCTTTTCACTTCTTCACCTTGTTGACATCTGAGATTGAAGATGATGTCAACAGTTAGCCAAGAAGGTTTATGGCAAACTGGAAGGAGGGATAAATGATCTACCTTAGGTAATGCTCTGCTTTCAGTGGGAACCGGTGGAGATTGAGGTGAAGGTCTTGTAGTCTCCGGATTGCTTGGAGGAGAGCTAGTAGATCAGACACCTTCGCCAAGCCTGAAGAAAGGAGCAACTTAGATACCTCTTTGTTCACTATATTCCTGGTTTGCTAAAAGGGTCCTTGGGCCCAATCAATCTCTATACTCTTGATGCAATGGACTCCCCAAAGCCACTAAACCGCTCTCTTCCACCCGATTTGAACGGAACTGTTAGTGCGGCCTCGCCGTTTTCGAGTAATAATCTGACGCCAGCTAGGTTCAGGATGAGTTAGAATCGTCACTTACTCTTTATGATTCCCATTCTTTTTGCCTCCTCTATTTGTATAAGAAATTGGTGGAGTTTCATTTCTTCTTCTTCACCCGGTATTCTATTAGTGTCTTCAAACTCCCCGTCTCGCCGAGAGGCTTGTTGTGGTCCTTATTGACCTTACTTCCGCTACCTGACCTTAAGCATGGAACCCTACAGAAGGGTGAGCCTGTCCCCTAACAACCCTTATCTCTCTTCTTACTTATGCGTTGGTGCATTCACTGAAGCAGCCGAAGAAAGAGGATAAGAATCTGGTGCATCCCCATCTGCTGCATCAAAAGCCGATTCATCAACTGAAGCATAAACAGAGGCATAAAAGGAAGAAGTTTTATACATACGCAGAAGCTAGAACGCGAGAAGGTGGCATATAACTCATCGTATTGAGATTAGTAACTCTTTCTTCAGAGGGAGGTTTGAACAACCAACCTGAGCCTTTTCCTCCTGTGTGGTGTTGGAGGTTGTTTCGGAGGTATACGACCAACCTATGGCAGTTGAGGGACGCGGTTCACCAATAATGTATGTGCCTGCCAGACAATATTCGTCATATTCTGATAGATATTCTCGATCGATTTATTTGGACCGAGCCCCCTTTCTCCAAAAACAACAAGCAGCCTCTTAGGCAATCCCCTCCCCGAGGTAGCTGCTTGCCGATGGCATTGAGAGATAGATCGGTGGTTGACTTACTGGTTGGTGACTCCCACTGCCCCTTCTATCCCGTACTAACAGCCTTCTCTCACAAAAGATCGATCGAAGGCCCAGGAAAGCGAGTGCCACGAATTCCGTTGCCAGTCAAGAGTTGTCTGCTCCGGGTAGGGCTCGCTCCGGGAAAGCATTGGTCGGAGGGTTCTTCGCATTGCATTGAGTGAGGGTAGCTTCAGAGACTCATTCATTTTCATTCAGACACTCAATGGAAGCTGTTTGTTGTTCTAACGAATGGGGTTGACACTTGAACTATAGACAACATTGGTGCTCACCTGATCAATGAATTATCTTCCTTCAGCAGTAGAGTAGGCAGTACCAGTGCTTTTCTCAGATAGTCAAACAAGGGAGGGAATAAAGAGGTGATAACTGATGACTTGTCTAGTCGATCTCTATAAACAAAAAGGCATGGGCAAAAACCCGCATCATATGCTGTAGACCATGGGGCACCCCTCACTAAAGCCCTCGGATTTGGCAAATGCAGCCATAGCCGCCTTACTGGCACTTCCGAGAAGTCTACCGCATTTCATGCTAGCAACCAAGTGTCAGCGTCTCATTCTGACATATATTCTAAATAAAATAATCGACTTAGGGTATGGGTTCCGAAGAGGTCTTCTCCTTTCGCAGTTTGGTGCTCTTCCGATCCGAGGAGCTCAGGGCTCTAAGCTAAGTACTCTCGCTTCGTACCAATATATATTCATTCTCGTTACGAAAAGATATAAAAAAGGGGGTTGGACCAAGACATATTGGGAAAGAAAGTGGCTTGTGTTCCCGGGATAGAGCATGAAAGATGTTCAAAATTATAAGTATCCATCCCCCACGTTCCGATATGCATTGGGAAGGATTTGATACAACGTATGGTTCTTTGAGGTATGTCCCCCACGCCTTCAAGCCATGATCAAAGGTGAGGAAACAAAGTCCTTTCCCCTGACGGAACCTAAAAGTCAAAGTGCCCAGCCAAGAGGCTAATCAGCTGTGTAAAGGCTAGTGGTACGGTTAGCGGGCGGGAAGGCTTTTTTATCACTGAAAGCACCGTACCCTATACAACCCCCAACCCCCCAGCATAACCTTATTTATACCATTCCAACCCCGAAAGGGGAAAGAGCAAGAACAGCACTTGTTGTATCGTTCGCCCTTTACGGCCAGTAAACCCCTCACTTACTTGCTTAGCTCCGCTCGGACCCTTTCTAGTGCTAGTAGCAGTAGTAGTCTAAGTTCTTTCTTTGCAAGAATAGGGCGTGAAATAGGAATTTTCCAATAGGTTGTCACCAGTCGATATCCCGCTTCTCTTGGAGGAAGAACGAAGTAATTTCGTATATAAAAATGTGGACTGAAGAGTTGGGATTGAGGTCAATATGCTTAACACATCGTAGTTGGACAGCTTCTCGAAGGAGTCAAAGTCTCTTAGGTGTCGGCATCACACATATAGCATGTGTGCCGTGAGTGAGAGGTCAATCACTCTCAGTTCTTCTTTCGAAATTCTCGAACATGATGAAGAGCTCTTATCGGCTTGAGCTTTCTTTTCAAGCTGAGTAGAAATATCGTAAGAAAGAGAAGCAAAAGAATGTTACGCCCAAACAATCCCATGTCTTTCTTGGTTGGATAAACCCAACCGGCCATTTCCGACAAGTCTCTTTGCTGTTTTAGCGGAGCGGAATTCTTTTTGTCATAAAAAATGAAAAAAGCAATCCTCAAAACCCTCAATCATCAACTTCTGCAGGTAATCGAGACTTCGGGGAATGATGAATTAAAAACAGAACTTCTTCCTTTTATAAAAAGGAGTCTCGATTCAACGGTAATTAATTTATTACAAAAACAAAATATAGCGGTACCCCAGCAATTTCCTGTCCCCGACATTACTCAAACCTTTTTCGAGGATGCGGGTGGCATTAGCTCACAATTTGGTTTTGGTGTTTCAATAATGCGGGATCTGGTCCTAACTCCAACGAATACTTCCTTCTTTATGGAGGAAGTAGTCAACTTTATAAATCTCATAAATGGAGTCCCGCTTTAAATCAGATCTCTATTTTGGAGTTTTATCAACAATTTGCTTGTGTAGGCGGAGATCCGGTATTTTCGGAATCCTTATGTAAGGAATTACAAAAGAAATTTTTTCACCAAAGATGTGAATTAGGAAAGATTGGTAGACGAAATATGAACCAGAGACTGAATCTGAATATACCTCAGAACAATACATTTTTGTTACCACGAGATGTATTGGCAGCTGTCGATCATTTGATTGGACTGAAATTTGGAATGGGTACACTTGACGATATGAATCATTTGAAAAATAAACGTATTCGGTCTGTCGCGAATCTTTTACAAGATCAATTCGGATTGGCCCTGGTTCGGTTAGAAAATGTGATTAGAGGAACTATATGTGGAGCAATTCGGCATAAATTGATGCCAACTCCTCAAAATTTGGTAACTTCAACTCCCTTAACAACCACTTATGATTCTTTTTTCGGATTACATCCATTATCTCAAGTTTTGGATCGAACTAATCCATTGACACAAATAGTTCATGGGAGAAAATTGAGTTATTTGGGCCCCGGAGGATTGACAGGGCGAACTGCGAGTTTTCGGGTACGAGATATCCATCCTAGTCACTATGGCCGCATTTGTCCAATTGACACGTCCGAAGGAATCAATGTTGGACTTATTGGATCCTTAGCAATTCATGCGAGAATTGGTTATTGGGGGTCTCTAGAAAGCCCGTTTTATGAAATCTTTGAAAAATCAAAAAAAGTACGGATGCTTTATTTATCACCAAGTAGAGATGAATACTATATGGTAGCGGCAGGAAATTCTTTGGCACTGAATCAGGGTAGTCCGGAAGAACAGGTTGTTCCGACTCGATACCGTCAAGAGTTCCTGACTATTGCGTGGGAACAGGTTCATCTTCGAAGTATTTTTCCCTTCCAATATTTTTCTATTGGGGCTTCCCTCATTCCTTTTATCGAGCATAATGATGCGAATCGGGCTTTAATGAGTTCTAATATGCAACGCCAAGCAGTTCCGCTCGTTCGGTCCGAGAAGTGCATTGTTGGAACTGGGTTGGAACCTCAAGTGGCTCTAGATTCAGGGGTTCCCGCTATAGCCGAACACGATGGAAAGATCATTTATACCGATATTGACAAGATTGTTTTATCGGGAAACGGTAATACATATAGTATCCCATTAATTATGTATCAACGTTCAAACAAAAATACTTGTATGCATCAAAAACCCCAGGTTGGGCGGGGTAAATGCATTAAAAAGGGCCAAGTTTTAGCGGATGGTGCCGCTACAGTTGGCGGCGAACTCGCTTTAGGGAAAAACATATTAGTAGCTTATATGCCATGGGAAGGCTACAATTTTGAGGATGCGGTACTTATTAGCGAACGTCTGATATATAGAGATATTTATACTTCTTTTCACATACGGAAATACGAAATTCAGACTCATGTGACAAGTCAAGGTCCCGAAAGGATCACTAATGAAATACCACATCTAGAAGCCCGGTTACTCCGCAATTTAGACAAAAATGGAATTGTGATGCTGGGATCTTGGGTAGAGACCGGCGATATTTTAGTAGGTAAATTAACGCCTCAGGCGGCGAAAGAATCATCGTATGCTCCGGAAGATAGATTATTACGGGCCATACTTGGCATTCAGGTATCCACTTCAAAGGAAACTTGCCTAAAACTACCTATAGGTGGTAGGGGTCGCGTTATTGATGTGAGATGGGTCCAGAAAAAGGGGGGTTCTAGTTATAATCCAGAAACGATTTGTGTATATATTTCACAGAAACGTGAAATCAAAGTAGGTGATAAAGTAGCTGGAAGACATGGAAATAAGGGTATCGTTTCAAAAATTTTGCCTAGACAGGATATGCCTTATTTGCAAGATGGAAGGCCTGTTGATATGGTTTTCAACCCACTAGGAGTACCCTCGCGAATGAATGTAGGACAGATATTTGAATGCTCGCTCGGGTTAGCGGGGGGTCTGCTAAATCGACATTATCGAATAGCACCTTTTGATGAGAGATATGAACAAGAGGCTTCGAGAAAACTCGTGTTTTCTGAATTATATGAAGCCAGTAAGCAAACCGCGAATCCATGGGTATTTGAGCCGGAATACCCGGGAAAAAGCAGAATATTTGATGGACGAACGGGAGATCCTTTTGAAGAACCTGTTCTAATAGGAAAGCCTTATATCTTGAAATTAATTCATCAAGTTGATGATAAAGTACACGGACGTTCCAGTGGGCATTATGCACTTGTTACCCAACAACCCCTTAGAGGAAGGTCCAAACAAGGGGGACAACGGGTAGGAGAAATGGAGGTTTGGGCTCTAGAGGGCTTTGGTGTTGCTCATATTTTACAAGAGATGCTTACTTATAAATCTGATCATATTAGAGCGCGCCAAGAAGTACTTGGTACTACAATCATTGGAGAAACAATACCTAACCCGGAAGATGCTCCAGAATCTTTTCGATTGCTCGTTCGAGAACTACGATCTTTGGCTTTGGAACTGAATCATTTTCTTGTATCTGAGAAAAACTTCCAGATTAATAAGAAGGAAGCTTAATCGGAATGAATCAAAAATTTTCTTCTATGATTGATCGATATAAACATCAACAACTCCGAATTGGATCAGTTTCTCCTCAACAAATACGCGCTTGGGCCAATAAAATCCTACCTAATGGAGAGATAATTGGAGAAGTGACAAAACCCTATACTTTTCATTACAAAACCAATAAACCGGAAAAAGATGGATTATTTTGTGAAAGAATTTTTGGGCCTATTAAAAGTGGAATTTGTGCTTGTGGAAATTATCGAATAATCGGAGATGAAAAAGAAGACCCGCAATTTTGTGAACAATGTGGGGTTGAATTTGTTGATTCTCGGATACGAAGATATCAAATGGGATACATAAAACTGGGATGCCCAGTAACCCACGTGTGGTATTTGAAACGTCTTCCTAGTTATATCGCGAATCTTTTAGATAAACCTCTTAAAGAATTAGAAGGCCTAGTATATTGCGATGTGTGATTTGATCGAAATTTTGATTTTACAGATTAGAAATATGAAACTGTCATCCCAGGCAATCGAATTGGGATGCCCTGAACCTGACATGTCTCTTTGGAGGAGTCACATGAAGCTCAGACCGATGGGTGTATTCAATACTCCCCCCAAAAACGAAAAAGGGGAATTGGTCTATGGTCGATTCAGTAAAAAATAAATAAGAATTTCTAGTTGTACCTCGTGAAAAAAAAATGAAATTCTGTTCCTCAAGTAAGCAAATATGTCATGGTTGGGGGAGTCTATACATCGCATATAGGCTTTAAGTATATCGTGGCATAACCGTCGAGGTGAAGCAGGACCTAAAAGATCGAAAGGAACGATACATAGACAAAAAAATCCCTTATGAATTCCAAGGCACTTCTTTCCTTTAATTTATTTAATTTATTTAATTTAAGGTAAGGGGATTTGTCATTCGGGGGGAAGTAGACTACTCAAGAATTTCACATTTCAGTTTCGTAATTTATAATTGAATAAAGAATTTCGAAAATCTCAATAAAAGGAAAAGAAGAATGAATCAATGAAATGTTGCTTGGTCTTTACTGGGAACTTGAGTAAGGAGTAGTTGTTTTGGGTATGGGGTTTTTTATAGAATTTGAAAGCGAGAATCCCTTTCTTTATCCTTATTTGGCGTAACTACTTGAGCCGGATGAGAAGAAACGCTCATGTCCGATTTTGATGGGGGGGAGATCCCATAGGATAGGGTCCTATCCCAATTTTTCTTTTGCTAGGCCTATAGCGAAAAAACCGACTTTTTTACGATTACGCGGTTCATTCGAATATGAAATACAATCCTGGAAATACAGCATCCCACTTTTTTTTACTACCCAAGGTTTCGATAAATTTCGTAACCGAGAAATTTCTACTGGAGCAGTTGCTATCCGGGAACAATTAGCCGATCTAGATTTGCGAATTATTCTAGATAATTCCTTGTTAGAATGGAAAGAATTAGGAGAAGAAGGGCCCGCCGGTAATGACTGGGAAGATCGAAAAATTGGACGAAGAAGGGATTTTTTGGTTAGACGCATGGAATTAGCTAAGCATTTTCTTCGAACAAATATAGAACCGGAGTGGATGGTTTTATGTCTATTACCTGTTCTTCCTCCCGAGTTGAGGCCTATCATTCAAATAGATGGAGGTAAACTAATGAGTTCAGATATTAATGAACTCTATAGAAGAGTTATCTATCGGAACAATACTCTTATCGACCTATTAACAACAAGTAGATCTACGCCAGGGGAATTAGTAATGTGTCAGGAGAAATTGGTACAAGAAGCCGTGGATACGCTTCTTGATAATGGAATCCGTGGACAGCCAATGAGGGATGGTCATAATAAGATTTATAAGTCGTTTTCAGATGTAATTGAAGGAAAAGAGGGAAGATTTCGTGAGACTCTGCTTGGCAAACGGGTCGATTATTCGGGGCGGTCTGTCATTGTTGTGGGCCCCTCACTTTCATTACATCAATGTGGATTGCCTCGCGAAATCGCAATAGAACTTTTCCAGACTTTTGTAATTTGTGGGCTAATTAGACAACACCTTGCTTCGAACATAGGAGTTGCTAAGAGTAAAATTCGGGAAAAAGGGCCGATTATCTGGGAAATACTGCAGGAAGTTATGCAGGGACATCCAGTATTGCTGAATAGAGCGCCTACTCTGCATAGATTGGGCGTACAGGCATTCCAGCCCATTTTAGTGGAAGGGCGCGCTATTTGTTTACATCCATTAGTTTGTAAGGGATTCAACGCAGACTTTGATGGGGATCAAATGGCTGTTCATGTACCCTTATCTTTAGAGGCTCAAGCAGAGGCTCGTTTACTTATGTTTTCTCATATGAATCTCTTGTCTCCTACTATTGGAGATCCCATTTCCATACCGACTCAAGATATGCTTATTGGGCTCTATGTATTAACGAGCGGGAATCATCGAGGTATTTGTGCAAATAGGTATAATACATGGAATCGAAGAAATTATCCAGATGAAAGAATTGACGATAATAGCTATAAGTATACGAAAGAACCCCTTTTTGTAATTCCTATGATGAAATTGGAGCGTAACGGCACAAAAGAATCAATTTAGATAGTCCGTAGTTGCTTCGGTGCCGATTAGATCAACTCCTTATTGCTACAACGGAAGCTCCCATCGAAGTTCACTATGAATCTTTGGGTACCTCTCATGAGATTTATGGGCATTATCTAATAGTACGAAGTGTAAAAAAAGAAATTCTTTCTATATACATTCGAACCACCGTGGGCCATATTTCTCTTTATCGAGAAATCGAAGAAGCTATACAAGGGTTTTGCCGGGCCTGCTCATATGGTACCTAATCATCTGGTGTCTAAACTAAGTAATTCTACGACTCCTTGGGCCTTTCCGGTTCAAGTATGACCACCATTGCTGACCTTTCTACGCGAATCAAGATCGAGAAAAGGAAGTTTTCCACTCATTGACTAAAATCCATTGGCGAATCCTACTCAGCGGAATACGGAGGTACTTATGGCAGAACGGGTGAGTCTGGTCTTTCACAATAAAATGATAGATGGAACTGCCATTAAAGGACTTATTAGCAGGTTAATAGATCACTTCGGAATGGCATATACATCCCACATCCTGGATCAAGTAAAGACCCTGGGGTTCCAGCAAGCCACTGCTACATCTATTTCATTAGGCATTGATGATCTTTTAACGATACCTTCTAAGCGATGGCTAGTCCAAGATGCTGAACAACAAAGTTTTATTTTGGAAAAACACTATCATTATGGGAATGTACACGCGATAGAAAAACTACGACAATCCATTGAGATATGGTATGCTACAAGTGAATATTTGCGACAAGAAATGAATCCTAATTTTAGGATGACTGAGCCTTATAATCCAGTCCATATAATGTCTTTTTCTGGGGCTAGAGGAAATGCATCTCAAGTACACCAATTGGTGGGTATGAGAGGATTAATGTCTGATCCCCAAGGGCAAATGATTGATTTACCCATTCAAAGTAATTTACGCGAAGGGCTTTCTTTAACAGAATATATCATTTCTTGCTATGGAGCCCGCAAGGGGGTTGTCGATACCGCTGTCCGAACATCAGATGCTGGATATCTTACGCGCAGACTTGTTGAAGTAGTTCAACACATTATTGTACGTAGAACAGATTGTGGCACTGTCCGAGGAATTTCTGTGAGTCCTCAAAATCAAAATAGGATGATGTCGGAAAGGGTTTTTAGCCAAACATTAATTGGTCGTGTATTAGCGGACGATATATATATGGGCCAGCGATCCATTGCCATTAGAAATCAAGATATTGGGATTGGACTTGTCAATCGACTCATAACCCTTCGAACACAAGCAATATCTATTCGAACCCCCTTTACTTGTAGGAGTACATCGTGGATCTGTCGATTATGTTATGGTCGGAGTCCGACTCATGGTGACCTGGTTGAATTGGGGGAAGCCGTAGGTATTATTGCGGGTCAATCTATTGGAGAACCAGGGACTCAACTAACATTAAGAACTTTTCATACCGGCGGCGTATTTACGGGGGGCACTGCAGAACATGTACGAGCCCCTTCTAATGGTAAAATCAAATTCAATGAGGATTTGGTTCATCCCACGCGCACACGTCACGGGCATCCGGCTTTTCTATGTTCTATAGATTTGGATGTAATTATTGAGGGTGAAGATATTATGCACAATGTGACTATTCCACCAAAAAGTTTTCTTTTAGTTCAAAATGATCAATATGTCGAATCAGAACAAGTGATTGCTGAGATTCGGGCGGGAGCATACACTTTGAATTTTAAAGAGAGGGTTCGAAAACATATTTATTCTGATTCAGAGGAGAAATGCACTGGAGTACTGATGTGTACCATGCACCCGAATTTACATATAGTAATGTCCACCTCTTGCCAAAAACAAGCCATTTATGGATATTGTCGGGGGGTTCACGCAGATCTAGTGTAGTTTCTTTTTCACTCCACAAGGATCAAGATCAAATGAATATTCATTCTCTTTCTGTCGAACGAAGAGAGATTTCGAGCCTCTCGCTCTCAGTGAATAATGATCAAACGGGACACAAATTTTTTAGTTCTGATTTTTCTGCTAAAAAAAAAGGTCGAATTCTTGAGATGTCTGATTATTCGGGATTTAATAGAATCATAGGTACTGGTCATTGTAATCTCATCCATCCTGCAATTCTCCACGCAAATTCGGATTTATTGGCAAAAAGGCAAAGAAATGGATTTCTTATTCCATTCCACTCGATTCAAGAGCAAGAGAAAGAGCTAATGCCCCATTCAGGTATCTCGATTGAAATACCCGTAAGGGGTATTTTCCGTAGAAATAGTATTCTTGCTTATTTCGACGATCCTCGATACAGAAGAAAGAGTTCCGGAATTACTAAATGGGGGGCTCTGGGGGCGCATTCAATCGTTAAAAAAGAGGACTTGATTGAGTATCGAGGACTCAAAAAAATTAAGCCAAAATACCAAATGAAAATAGATCGCCTTTTTTTCATTCCGGAGGAAGTGCATATTTTTCCCGAATCTTCTTACCTAATGGTACGGAATAATAGTATCATTGGAGTAGACACACAAATCACTTTAAATATACGAAGCCGGGTGGGCGGATTGGTCCGAATGGAGAGAAAAAGGGGAGGGGTTGAACTAAAAATATTTTCGGGAGATATCCATTTTCCCGGAGAGATAGATAAGATATCCCGACACAGTGGCATCCTGATACCGCCAGAAAGTGAAAAAAAAAAAACTTAAGGAAGCCACTAAGGAATCAAAAAAATTGAAAAAGTGGATCTATGTTCAACGGATCACACCTACAAAGAAAAAGTCTTTTGTTTTGGTTCGACCCGTAGTCACATATGAAATAGCGAACGGTATAAATTTAGCAACACTCTTTCCCCAGGATCCGCTGCGGGAAAAGGATAATATGCAATTTCGAGTTGTCAATTATGTCCTTTATGGGAAGGGCAAAGCCGCTGGGGGAATTTCTGATACAAGTCTTCAATTAGTTCGGACGTGTTTAGTGTTGAATTGGGACCAAGACAACAAAAGTTCTTCCGTCGAAGAGGTTTGGGCTTCCTTTGTTGAAGTACGTACAAATGGTCTGATTCGAGATTTCCTAAGAATCAACTTAGTGAAATCCAATATTTCGTATCTCAGAAAAAGGGATCATCCGTCGGGTTCAGGATTAATTTCTGATAATGGTTCAACTCGCACCAATAGCAATCCGTTTTATTCCGTGTTTGGCAAGGCAGGGGTTGAACAATCGCTTAGACAAAATCAAGGAACTATTCGTACGTTGTTGAATAAAAATAAGGAATGCCAAGTTTTGATAATTTTATCATCATCTAATTATTTTCGAATGGGTCCATTGAACGATGTAAAATATCACAATGTGATAAAACAATCAATTCCAATTCAAAAAGATTCGCTAACTCCAATTAAGACTTCGTTGGGACCCTTAGGAACATTCCTTCAAATTGCGAATTTTTATTCATTTTATTATTTAATAACTCATAATCATATCTCGGTAACTAAATATTTGAAACTTGACAATTTAAAACAGCCTTTTCAAGTACTTAAATATTATTTAATGGACGAAACCGGGGAAATTTATAATCCTGATACAGATAGTAAGATCCTTTTGAATCCATTTAATTTGAATTGGTATTTTCTCCAGCCTAATTATTGTGAGGAAATGTCCCCGATAATTAGTCTTGGGCAGTTTCTTTGTGAAAATGTACGTATAACCAAAAGGGGACCATACCTAAAATCCGGTCAAGTTTTAATTGTTCAAGTTAACTCTGTAGTAATACGATCAGCTAAGCCTTATTTGGCTACTCCTGGAGCAACTGTTCATGGGCATTATGGAGCAATCCTTTCCGAAGGGGATACATTAGTTACATTTATATATGAAAAATCGAGATCTGGTGATATAACGCAGGGTCTTCCAAAAGTAGAACAGGTGTTAGAAGTGCGTTCGCTTGATTCAATATCGATGAACCTAGAAAAGAGAGTTGAGGGTTGGAACGCGAGTATAACAAGAATTCTTGGGATTCCCTGGGGATTCTTGATTGGTGCTGAGCTAACTATAGTGCAAAGTCGTATCTCTTTGGTTAATAAGATCCAAAAGGTTTATCGATCGCAGGGGGTGCAGATCCATAATAGGCATATAGAAATTATTGTACGTCAAATAACATCAAAAGTTTTAGTTTCCGAAGATGGAATGTCTAATATTTTTTACCCGGCGAACTGATTGGATTGTTACGAGCGGAACGAATGGGGCGCGCTTTGGAAGAAGTGATCTGTTATCGAGCTATCTTATTGGGAATAACGAGAGCGTCTCTGAATACTCAAAGTTTTATATCCGAAGCAAGTTTTCAAGAAACCACGCGAGTTTTAGCAAAAGCTGCTCTCCGAGGTCGTATCGATTGGTTGAAAGGCCTGAAAGAAAACGTTGTTCTGGGGGGGATAATACCAGTCGGTACCGGATTCAAAGGATTAGTCCACTGTTCAAGGCAGCATAACAACATTCTTTTGGAAAGACAAAAAGGGAATTTATTCGGGGGGGAAATGAGAGATATTTTCTTACACCACAGAGAATTATTTGACTCGTGCATTTCAACAACTTTCCATGATACATCAGAGCACAATTGCTTAGAGGGTTTAATGAGTCCTAGGAGCGAATTCTTTTAACTATTTGTGATCATTTGATTTTTTAATGGTACGAAAAGAAAGATAATAACGAAGGATAATAATGAATAGAAAGTAATGAATGGCCTGGGTCGTGTATCAATGGTCACTCTCTGGTAGAAGAGAAGGTTCCCTCGGAACAATTATTTATTTCAGGGCGCCTCGTCTCTTAAAAAAAAAGAGGAAGTGGGGGAGAAATGGCAAGAAGGTATTGGAACATCCATTTGGAAGAGATGATGGAAGCAGGAATTCATTTTGGTCATGGTACTCGGAAATGGAATCCTAGAATGGCACCTTATATATCTGCAAAACATAAAGGTATTCATATTACAAATCTGACTCGAACTGCTCGGTTTTTATCAGAAGCTTGTGATTTAGTTTTTGATGCAGCAAGTAGGGGAAAACAATTCTTAATTGTTGGTACTAAAAATAAAGCAGCTGATTTAGTCGCGCGAGCTGCAATAAGGGCTCGGTGCCATTATGTTAATCAAAAATGGCTCGGCGGTATGTTAACCAATTGGTCCACTACAGAAACGCGACTTCACAAGTTCAGGGATTTGAGAACGGAACAAAAAGGGGGGAGACTCGACAGTCTTCCCAAAAGGGATGCCGCTATTTTGAAGAGACAATTATCGCGTCTGCAAACGTATCTGGGCGGAATTAAATATATGACGAGGGTACCCGATATTGTAATCGTCGTTGATCAGCAAGAAGAATATACGGCTCTTCGAGAATGTATCACTTTGGGAATTCCAACAATTTGTTTAATCGATACAAATTGTGACCCCGATCTCGCAGATATTTCGATTCCAGCAAACGATGACGCTATAGCCTCAATCCGATTAATTCTTAACAAATTAGTATTCGCAATTTGTGAGGGTCGCTCTAGCTATATACGAAATCCTTGATTAATAATAAGATAAATAAATTATTTTGGTAACTCCATAGATTTATGGATTGGGTACTATTCCTGAATTGCACAAAAGAAAAGAGACAAACCTGGTGGATATTATGCAATTAGCAGATATTCAAAATATACAATTCAAGTAGACAAGTCGAAAAGAAGATGGTTGAATCAAAATAATTCTTTTAAATTTCTATTTCGGTCAGAGGGCGATATGAATGTTCTATCATGTTCCATGAATACACTAAGGGGGTTATACGATATATCCGGTGTGGAAGTAGGCCAACATTTCTATTGGCAAATAGGTGGGTTCCAGGTCCATGCCCAAGTACTTATTACTTCTTGGGTTGTAATTGCTATCTTATTAGGTTCAGCCTTTATAGCCGTTCGGAATCCACAAACCGTTCCGACTGCCACTCAAAATTTCTTCGAATATGTCCTTGAATTCATTCGAGACGTGAGCAAAACTCAGATTGGAGAAGAATATGGCCCATGGGTTCCCTTTATTGGAACTCTGTTTCTTTTTATTTTTGTTTCTAATTGGTCAGGTGCTCTTTTACCTTGGAAAATCATAGAGTTACCTCATGGGGAGTTAGCCGCACCCACGAATGATATAAATACTACCGTTGCTTTAGCTTTGCTCACGTCAATAGCATACTTCTATGCGGGTCTTTCCAAAAAGGGATTAGGCTATTTCAGTAAATACATTCAACCGACTCCAATTCTTTTACCCATTAACATTTTAGAAGATTTCACAAAACCTCTATCACTTAGTTTTCGACTTTTTGGGAATATATTAGCCGATGAATTAGTAGTTGTTGTTCTTGTTTCTTTAGTACCTTTAGTGGTTCCTATACCCGTCATGTTCCTTGGATTATTTACAAGCGGTATTCAAGCTCTTATTTTTGCAACTTTAGCTGCGGCTTATATAGGCGAATCTATGGAGGGACATCATTGACTCGTTTTCGAAATAGTCTTTTTTTGTAGCTTAGAACAAAGGCAATGGATGCGTAACTCAAGATAATCTACTTATACTTCTACTTAGGAAAAATACATATCCAAACATAAATCTACAAATACCGCATATACGATCAAGAGTCGTAGAAAAAAAATTACGATATTGGGGAATTGTAGGAAAGAGATCTAAAGGATCTTTTTCCTCAAATTCCTCTTTGGCCTTATTATATCATCCCCCCCTCTCCCCGCCAATTAATATTTTCTTTATATTGTTTTGTTCATTTTTGTTCATTCAATTCGAATAGCAAATACCAAGAGTGATAAGTTGAATAAAAATTCTTATAGTATCACAGGCGGGTGATTAAAAAAAAAGAAAAGAAAGATGCTTTATAAAATGATTCCCCTTTTAGTTGATTTTAGTCAATTCTTCAATTCAACGATTGACCAAAAGAGAATATTAATATAATAAATTGCATGGCCGTACCTCAATCAAATACTGATATTTAGTTCTATGCAATGATTCGCCCCAATGAATTCGTCTATTTCGATTGTAGCCTGGTGGATAATGATAACGAAAAGGAATAGAAAAAAAAAAAAAAAAAAAAAGAGATTTATAAAAAACGGGGTGATTCGGCGAGGGGTACATAATTAGGTATATGGAATCAAATGCCAACTCTTGTGTATTTTTTGAATTTTAAAAGGGGTTCGAGAATACGATTGACTTTAAGATACGAATACTTGGAGTCTAAGATATTAATAGTTGGTTTACGTTCTGTAAGAAAGACATGTATATGGGATATTAGATATTGCTAGTTATATATGAACTAAAGATATATCTAATCCACCCTACTCTTGTGATTATTGTGAATTTCGATAGGGATTCTAATAGAAATTGTTCGATTTCGTCTTTGCTTTGATGCTTTGACTGGGAATTGAATCAATAAAAATAAAGAGATGAAAGAAAGAAAACGAACGAAGAATTCAAAAAAGGGTTCCGAAAATAGAAATGGAAGAACAAAAGTCGTATGGATTTACAAAAATCCTGTGTTGTGCCTGTGGATCGAAACTAAAAAGAGATATCTAAAAAGTTTTGATGGTTCAATAATTATATTATTATTACGCCAATTGGGAGTTCTTAGTTACTTCGGCTGGGCGAATCCTAGTGACGGAATAATTAAGTCATAATTTATTGGACGATTGTATCATTAACGATTTCTTTAGTTTTTCTTTATTTTAGTGCGAGGGACTTATCATGAATCCACTGATTTCTGCCGCTTCCGTTATTGCTGCTGGGTTGGCTGTTGGGCTTGCTTCTATTGGACCTGGAGTTGGTCAAGGTACTGCTGCGGGCCAGGCAGTAGAAGGGATCGCGAGACAGCCCGAGGCGGAGGGAAAAATACGAGGTACTTTATTGCTTAGTCTGGCTTTTATGGAAGCTTTAACAATTTATGGGCTGGTTGTAGCATTAGCACTTTTATTTGCGAATCCTTTTGTTTAATCCTAGAAATAGGAAGGGCAATTTACTTATTTTTTTTTTTCTCTTATTTATTATATCTGTGTTTCTGGCTTTTTTGAATTCTATCAAGATTTAACTCCTCCAATTGGAAGGACTGATTTGAGGATGGGGAATTTGGATAGGCATACCAGTTCGCCTTTTTCTTTCCCTTTCTTAGTCTAAAGGAAACCCTCTTTTTAAGTGATGCTGCAACAAACGAGGGGTTTTGCAATTGACAGGAGTCC
>JAUJEF010000411.1:32500-37500 GCA_030444885.1 Citrus sp. QX-2021 | reverse complement strand
CTTTATTTTAATTTTCTAAAAATGATAGAAATGGAATTGCTGATAAAAGTTATATCTATTTATATAATAGAATACAAAAGACAATAAAAAAAAGAAATTCTATAAGCTATATTTTCTATGAGCTATATAATCAATTTACTTTCTATATTCTCTTCTATATTCTCTAGAAGAGAATATAGAAAGTAAAGATAGAAAATCAAGTAAAGACGGGCTTTTTCAAGCATTATTTTTTGTGTAATGTAACATAGTAATTTTATTTTTTTATTTTCAATTAGGAGAGATGGCTGAGTGGATTAAAGCGTCGGATTGCTAATCCGGTGTACGAGTTATTCGTACCGAGGGTTCGAATCCCTCTCTTTCCGTTTCGGGCGATGGCTTGGTATTTTTCAAATTTACCTTTAGCGAACACTTTTACTTTATTTTTAATAGTAACTGGGAATCAAAAAATCCTAAGAACGTTTATACGAATAAAGTAAGCAACTCCTTCCTTTTTTATTCTTCGCGTCCGGGATTACGCCCTGGATCATTAGACAGGAATCCGAAGATGAAGAGCGAAACAAAGAATATCACTACGGTGTAAACAAAGAGTTTGAGAGTAAGCATTACACAATCTCCAAATCAGGTTTTTGGGGAAAAGGAAAAAGAGAATAGATTCTCTATTTTTATACTACATATCCAATTTTGACATCAAGAAATGAAGTTCTTTTTAGAATTTGATTCTCTAAATAGAAAATCGTTTTCATAAATTAAATTCACACAATTAGAATTCTACATTTTGGTTGGCTCTAATATAAGATGGTTTCAGTGAAAAAGGGTCATAATCAACAAATTGCAAATAGCAAATGGGGTATCAAAATGTATCGCGGTTCCCAATTATTTTAATTGTTTGAATTGAGGCGGGGGTTCGTTCATATTGTAAGACTCATCTGCTCTTATTTATTAATTGTTAGAATTTTTTTTTCGAACTAGAATAAATCATGAATTTTTCTAGCACAATATTAAAGATCTTATCGAAAACTTACAGCAGCTTGCCAAACAAAGGCTAAGAGAAAAAATAGAACAGGTATTACTGGCATAACATCTACAATTGGATTCAAAAAAGCGTAGGCCTCGGGTAATTTAGCGAATAAAAAACTACTCGAATAAAGGGCAGAATTAAGACAGATATACATTAAACTAAAGATATTAAGCATAACAAACATTTTGTTCTTGGAGATAATTTTATTTTGATTGAGTTATTAATATCTTATTGATATAAGATAAAAATGAAGAAAAGAAAGTAAGGTAGACAAAAAAAACTTCTTGGAACCGACCCAATCAAAACAAAAATCCTTCTATTCTCGTGTGAGAATTGAAGAAATCATACTTTCATACAATATCTTAATTGAATTCTATGTAATGATCAATAAATTAAGTTGTATTTTACACCTACATGTGTCAAAATCCTAACACTAAAATCAGAATCGAATTTTGGGGCTTTGGACTGGAATTGACGAACAGCCAATACCACTGGTACTCTTTATTAGTACCAAATCGAAATTGAAATGGGGCGTCGCCAAGTGGTAAGGCAACGGGTTTTGGTCCCGGTATTCGGAGGTTCGAATCCTTCCGTCCCAGACCGGGCAGAATAAAAATTTTCAATTCCTGTTTGCGCAACCCTCTTAAGTATATATTGATAAAATATACGTGTACGTCTTTTTTTTTTTTGAATTCAAAAAAAAAAAAAATTATTTTCTCAACCAGAGCTTTTTTCACAAATTGAATCGAATTCAAATAATACGAAAATGGAACTGAATGCATTTGTGGTCCCCGCAAGCGGGGAACATCGATCACAAGAGTTTGAATTAAAAAACGTTGGATGGGCGTTTTTGCGTATGCCCCCCTCTTCCTCTTTCATTCACTTTCATATTTAAGCGAGTTTCGTAGAAAAGTCTGACGCCCCCCCCTCGAATTGAATTTTCAAAGATCCGTTCTAAATCGAAATGGGAAAGCCTCCCCATTCCTATCTTTTTAGAATCCCAATTATTCTCTTTTCATTTCGGAATTCTAAACAAGAGGGTATTCCTGGTACTGATTGAATTCGGGATTAAGTCTCTTAAGTAAGACTAGGTTAGATTAAAATAAAAAACAACAAATTAGAAAGGAAACAATGACTTAATCTGGGCCCTTTTGTCTTTGTATCTATACAAAATAGTCTAGCATTCCGTAAAATGGGATCTTTTTTTTTTTATTTATTTAGGATTCCCACAGAAAGAATTCGGGGTGGGAGTAGGTAAGAGTTAGTGAGCAATGAAAGATACCGATTTGAATATCGGTGTCGGTCCAAATTTCATTAACCAATAATCCCGCTCTATATGGAATGGAGGCTCTTTGATTCTAACCCAAATTTTTCGGTCTTGGTCTTTTTTTAATGAATAATTGTAAATCTCTGGAATAACAATTGAGACGGGGGTTATTCATATAGTCTGTTTACTTGAATTTTATACTATTTACTTTATTTTCTATTTTATTTATTTTATTTTGAATTTGGGGAAAGATTATTGAATCTGAAGCCCAAGCCAAAGAAACGACACATAATTTGAGGAAAGGCTTATATGCATGGATTGCTATCCTTCTATTTCAGAGATAACGTCCTTTTGCTTTTTAAGATTTGTGAGCCCTTATCTTCCTGTTAAATTAAATATTTAACATACAATATACATAATTACTTCCAACGAAAATTGTTCAGTCTAATCTGATAGATACAGAAATCGCCCATTTTTGTAATTCTGATTTTCTCTTTCATTTCAGGATTCCGAATGAACGACTAACAACCTAAATATTCCCTTCATATACAAGGAAAAAAGTCTGTGTATCGACCGAAGCAATGACTATTCATGATTCCATACTGGAATCAATTACATACCGGTTCCAAACTAGAGAAATGTTATGGTAAAACTTCGTTTGAAACGATGTGGTAGAAAGCAACGTGCGACTTGAAGGACATGATCCGCTGTGGATTTGTTTTTTACATCCACCGTTTTCGATTTTATATGAATGGGCTCTTGGCTCGACATTTTTTCTTCTGTTCTATTAGAATCCTCAAGTTTTTTTGGGGGGGTAATGGAACTAGTACAGGATGGAGCTCGAGTATAAAGTATTTATTCCTTTCTCAGGGGCAAGGATCTAGGGTTAATACCAATCAATAAGTTGGAAAAAACTTCGTAAGTAAATTTTCGATATAGAAATCGAAAGGATCTGATTCGAGCAATTTTGAAATCCAAAAGCAAGGGGAAAATTTGTTGGAATTGGGAAAACTTTTTCTACCAAAAGTGTATCCTGTAGGAATCAATTGTTCGTATGATTCTTTGATAGAAAGAAATCAAAAGGGGGTGTGTTGCTGCCATTTTTTAAAATAAAAAACGTTAAAGATCACCGAAGTAATGTCTAAACCTAATGATTCAAAGCAAAGATAAAGGATCCTGGAACAAGGAAATACCATTTTTCAATTGTCTCAACAATTCAATCCAATCCAAAAATAGATTCGATTCGAAACGAGACAAACAAAAAAGGGGCTTGAGACCGCTCAAAAAAGGAAATGCCTAAGGATTTTCGGCTGGGCGTTGAAACTTATCTAACTTGAGTTATGAGAGTACGAATTCTTTTTTTGTTTCTTTTGAAAATGACAAAGAAACAAAAAAAGAATAACTTAAATCTCTAATTGATTTGATTATTTTATAGATCTATTTGACATTCTAATTCTATACATAGACATAACTATCACTTCTAACCATTTTGTTTTCTCGAGCCGTACGAGGAGAAAACTTCTTATACGTTTCTAGGGGGGGTACTGTTCATCTATATCTATCCCAATGAGCCGTTTATCGAATCGTTGCAATTGATGGTCGATCCCGAAGAGAAGGAAGAGATCTTCGGAAAGTGGGTTTTTATGATCCGATAAATAATCAAACCCATTTAAATGTTCCTGCTATTCTATATTTCCTTGCCAAGGGCGCTCAACCTACAGGAACCGTTCATGATATTTCACAGAAAGCGGGGGTTTTTACAGAAGTTAGTCTTAATCAAACGAAATTCTATTAAGGAATAGAACAAAAAAGAGGGTGTGGATGCGCTTTATCTAGTTTTGTATAATTTTTTCTTTACTATCCCCCCTTTTGTTCTATTCAGACCTATTTCTTTTCGGTTTTTTTTTTCAAGTCTTTCTCTAAAAAAGTATTCTTAAAGTTTTTTATTTATCTAATTCTTTAGATATTATTTATTAATTTCCATATTTATTATATCTATTTATTAATATATAATTTGATTTGTTATTTGGATTTGAATTCAATTTAATAAATAACCAATTAACTCTTTTTGTTTTTGTTATTGTATGTTTTTAGTATTTTCTCAATCTTGCTATTCAATATTCAATGTCATATTGACAATATTGTAGTGAACAAATATAATTTGATCATGGAGAACTGGGCCCATTTATCTCCGTTCCATAGGTTTTGGTTGTCTTTTTTTTTATGTTCAAAATCGATTAGAAATTTTTTTGATTCGAGTTCTTGCTAATTTCATTTTTTGATTCCGTTTTGAAATTCCATTTTTTTTTTTATTTATTTTTATTCCGATTCTATCTACCCATTCGAATTATTTGGGTTGCTAACTCAACGGTAGAGTACTCGGCTTTTAAGTACGGCTAGCATCTTTTACACATTTCTATGAAGCAAAGAATTCGTCCAAATCTTCGGGAGAGTTTGTAAGACTGCGACTGATCCTGAAAGGAATGAATGGAAAAAACAGCATGTCGTATCAATGGATAATTTTGAGAATATTTTATTCTTGTTCAATCGCTATAAAACCAAGTTTGAATTCTTGGCGCGGAACAAAATAAATATAATTATTAAGAGTTGGGTCGAGTGAATAAATGGATAGAGCCCTAGGGTTCCAATTATAGGGAAACAAAAAGTAACGAGCTTCGGTTCTTAATTTGAATGATTATCCGATCTAATTAAACG